>JAVLUE010000209.1:0-20001 GCA_034190945.1 Octodonta nipae
TTTTAATCCACGTTTACCTCAACCACCTTCTATAAGCACCCACTAACGTTCCAAACTATATAACTTGTTTAACCATAGTTCTACTCCACTTTATATTTCAACCATCCTGTATATTCAACTGCTTCTAAGATTTTTGTACGCTACTGTATAACTTTAATTATACTCCGCCCTATAATGCAAATATCTTTATTACATTTGCTTATTTTTTAAAAAATTTCACATTTTTTTATCCAACCTGTCCAAGTCTAATTTTACTCCAGTCTTATTTCAACCACCTTGTAAACGCAACTGCCTATGTGCCACCTAATACGATATTTTTTGAACCGCCCTGTATAACTATAATTCAATTCCACCCTATATTTCAACCATCCTATATATGCATCTGCTTATGTACCAACCAATATCACATGCACGCACGCACACCTACAACCGTTTACCATATGGAAAAGGTCGCCGGTATAAAAAAAATTGGTTTCGATACACTAATGTAATATTTTCTGCCATTTCACATGACTGTAAGCCCCGTAACATAATTTCGTTACAAAAAAAACTGACTTGAAATAAATCAAAATCAGAACCGTTACAACACCCTGTACGATATACTTTTATGGCATATTTTAACATTTAAGCTGGTCATTTATTAGGAAAATTCCACATTTACATTGCACTCAATAGAGGCACTGATGCATTACTTACAGCCAGAACTATTATATCCTCTAAATAACATAACTGAATTAAAGACAAGTGCCCAAGAGTCTAAAGGGCTTTTTTAATATTATGTCATTGTAATTAATTTTATGTACTATTTTCAATTCACATAAAATGAATAAAACTGATTTTAATATTACGTAGAATATGAATTTAAAATTGTTGCTACCGAATATATAGGTATATAATTTACTAGCCGTTACCCGCGGTTTCACCCGCGTACGGAATGTACAAGGCTTTGCAAAAAGAAATAACTTATGAAACATATATACATGAAACACCCTAATAACAATTTTATTCGACATTTTTTTTAATCACCTTGCATAACTGTAACCATACTTCACTTTATATTGTCACCCAATATAACTTTTTTTAACAACTGACTATAACTCTACTCCACCCTATATTTCAGCTATGCAACTGCTTATGGTATACCGTATATAACATTTATTCTGCTATATTTTGAGCCACCTTGTAAAGTGCAATTTCCCTGCACCTTATATTTTAATCACCCTATATATGCAAATATTTCTAACATTGTGTTAAACATACTTTAAAATTATAATATTGCTTCACTCCATATTTTAGGTATTCCATATAGTAGGATGCTACTGCTCATTTGCTTAGGGGCCACCAAATAAAGCATTTTTTAACACTTAACTTATAACTCGGCCCCACTCACTACCTTATTTATGCAAGTACTTATGGACTACGCTATATAACCATTTTTTAACCACCCTTGAAAGTATAATTTGTCTCCACCTTGTATTTCAACCACCCGTTATATGTATCTTTTTCCAACATTGTTTTAATCACAGTGTATAACTATAATTTTACTTCGACCCAGATGTGCAATAGCTCATGCCCACGGCCACCCAGGATAACATTTTTGTACCACCCTGTGTAACTATAAATCCACCAATACCCAATATATGTCACCAAAAGTGCAACTGCTTATGGGGCACCCTATATAACAATTTTGTTCAACATTTTTTTGAATCACCTTGTATGTAAAACTAACTACCCTGTATATGCTGCTGCTTATTGGTCAACCAATAAAACATTATTTGAATTCTTAACTATAACACTTCTCCACACTATATTTCAACTATCCTATCCGTGCAACTGATTATGATCACAATTTTACCTCATATTTTTTGAACCAAGCATAATTTCTCTCCACACTTTATTTAAACCACCTTTCATTTGCAACTATTTCTAACCTTGTTTGAATCACACTGTGTAGCTATATTTTAGGTACGCCATACATGCAACTGCTATATAACGACATTTTTCTACTATTTTTTACCCACCCTGTATAATTATAATTCTGCTTTACTCTATATGTCAACAATTTTTTATATGCAACAACCTATTTGCCACCCAATAAACATTTTTGTAGCACCCTGTTCCCTTGGAATTATACTCTACCCTATATTTCAACCATCTGGTAAATGGAACAGGTTGTAGATCATAACAATTCTTTTTTAAACCCACCTGTAAAGCTGTAATTATACTCCGCTATTTCAACAATACTACATATGCAACTACTTGTGGATTAGTTATATGTTTTCTTGAGAACTAACATCACAATCAAAATAAAAAGCTATATATTGAAAGAAAAACCAAAGTCGGTTCTGACTTCGTTGTCAATGGTTTCAAAATCTGTATTGTAAATTCTAAATTGAAAGCTTGATTTATGACATTCAAGTTTTTTTTTTAATTTTATTTTCAATTTACATTTTTAATACATATTTTAACACCATTTTATTTCGATTGTGCTGTTAGTTCCCAAGAAAACATAAAAATAATCAAGAATTTGCCATAAATAACATTTAGTAGACAATTATTTGTGTATATAGAATTATAATTCCACTCCATCGTATATTTCAAACCCCCTGTATCAAAAACTGCTTCTAAGATTTTTCAACCCATATCATAACTATAATTACTCAAAAACAAAATTTCAAAGATCATGAAACTGCTTACATAACACATTTTTTTCTAAGAATTTTTTTCGCCCTGTATGAATATTCTCTTATTTCAACCCCGTATAAATAGTTCCACTCCCCCTTATTTCAAACACATTGTGTATAAACAGCTGTTTATGGGACACCTAATATATTTTTTTAGATTTTTTAAATCCATATAATACTACTCCGGTCTAACTTTCCTATATATAGAACACCCTGTAAAATTGCGCTTGATATATCAGTTGATTGTATTTAAATCGAAACTCGTTACTTGTTAGAACCACTCTACTTAACCATAAATCCACCCGAATATATTTCAACCAAACTGCATGGGCCACCCTATATAACTATTTTATTCGAAATTTTTTGAATCACCTTGAATAACTGTAACTCTACTTCACCCTATATTGCAACCATCCTGTATATGCTACTGTTTTAAAAAATTTTGAACACCTGACTAATAACTTTTCTCTAAATTTGAAGACGCGAGATGTATTTCAGCTAAGCAACTGCTTATGGTGTACCCTGTATAAAAATTATTTCTGATATTTTTTTAACCACCTTTTAAAGTAAAATTTCTCTTTACTATATATATATTAATCAACCTTTATATGAGCTTTTTCTAACATTGTGATAAACACTCTAAAACTATAATCTTGCTTCTCCCCATATTTCAGATATTCCATATAGTAGAATGCAACTGTTTATGGTCTACCCTAAACAACAATTTTTTTTAAATTTTTTTGATCCATCCTAATGGAAATGATGTGGAACCCTTCATGAGTCACAAATATAAAAACACAGTTTTGCACCCTAACACCAAAGTTTTATTTAAACCCTCACCCAAATTGCAACTGCTTATTGGCTACCCTACATAACAATTTTATTCTAAAAATTGTTTAACCACTTTGTATAACTAACTCTACTTCCATCTAGATTAAAACCATCCGTCAAACATTACAACTTATTATTGAACCACCCTGTATAACCATAATTTTAATCTACAAAATATTTCAACCACCCTGTATGTGCATCTGCTTAGAGGCAAACAAATATAAAAATTTTAAATACTTCTAATCACACGGTATGAACTATAATTTTACTTCGATCCATGTTTCAGATATTGCAGATATGCAACAGCTCATATTCTATCCTACAACAAAAATTATCCAACCTATTTGACTATAAATCTACTCCACCCGCTATTTCAATCACCTTGTATTTGCAACTACTTATCGGCCACCCAGTATAACATTTTTTCTACCACCCTGTATAACTATAAACACATCAATGCCAAATATATTTCCTCAAAACCGCAACTGCTAACAATTTTGCTCCACATGTTTTTGAATCACCTTGTATGTATTACAACTACCCTGTATACGCTACTGCTTATTGGTCAACCAATATAACATTTTTTAAATAATTATCATAACACTTATTCACCCTATGTTCAACTATCCTATCTTTGCAACTTATTTTTTCCTTATATTTTTTCAAGATAAATTAAAGTATAATTTCTCTCCACACTTCATTTAAACCACCCTTCATTTACAACTTTTTCTATCCTTGTTTGAATGACACTCTATAACTATATCTTTACTGCGCACCATACTACAGATCCTCTATATATGCAAGTGGTATATAACAAAATTTTTGTAGCATTTTTTACCCACCCTGTATAATTCTAACTGTAAGCCACCCTATATTTCGACAATCTTTTATATGCAACTACTTATTTGCCACCAAATATAACATTTTTGTACGAACCTGTATCCATAGAATCCTACCCCACCCTATATTTCAACCATCCGGTAAATGGAACAGCTTGTAGATCACACCATTACATTAAAATATTTTTTAACCTACCTGTATAGCTGTAATTATACTCCGTTACATATTTCAACCATCCTATATATGTAACTACTTGTGGATATAAAACAAGTTTTTAACACAATATAAACTATAATTCCACTCCATCTTATATTTCAAACACCCTGTATAAACAACTGCTTCTAACATTTCTTTAATCCATTTCGTAACTATAGTATCTTATGAACATAATTCAAAGATCCTAACTGCTTCCATAAGACATTTTTTTAAGCTTTTTTTTCACTGTATAAATATTCTAATCTTTTTCAACCACTTGGTATATGGAAATGTTTATAGCCCTCTCAATATAACTTTTTTGGACTACCCCGTATAATTAATTCCACTCTCCCTTATTCCCACCACATCGAATATATCCAGCTGCTCATAGGACACCAAATATAATTTTTTTAGATTTTTTAAATCCATGTAATTCTACTCCGCTCTGAGTTTCCTATATTCAGAACACCCTGTAAAATTACGCTTGATATATGTTGATTTTTGTTAAATCGAAAGATGTTACATTTGCACATTCCGAATTTTGTATAAAAGCTAAGCTGATCCAGTATCTAATATTTTGTGCGTGCTGTGGAACCAATTGAGTAAATGAATTACCCAACATGGTAGAAGTTTTTTCGCTATATCTACCGTTTCTGTCAATTTAGAGAGATAAACTGTCTACCAGATTTTAAGTCAAACTATAGGCTTCGCAACAAAAAAAGATTCAGCAAAATCAGATAAGTAGTTCTTACATGATGCCCGAACAAACAAACAAACAAACAGACAGACAAACTTACAATTTTATAATAGTATAGATTATTTTGTATAAATTTCTTTGACATCTGATCTTCTAATACTTATTCAGATGAACAAAACTATTTACAAACACTCAATATCTAAACTTATACTTCTTTGCAGATATATTTAAATTAAGAATTAAAATGGGATTAATACTTGAGTCGTAACAAAACAGTGACAATTATTTTAATTCACCTACTATTTATATCCATTACAAAGAAAGAAAAATAGTGAAATAACAAGAGAAGGGAAGATTATTTGACTGCCACCCTTTTTATTATACTAATATGCAACGAGATTTGTAGTCTTACCACCAACAGCGATTAACCAAATTACACCAAAAAACATATGCGATAGTTCACATTTTACAGAGACCAGTTTAAAACACAAAAAATTGCAGAAAAGTTACATTTTTGTTCATTCCCAAAGGGAAAATGGAAATGAAGTGTAGGCTGCTATCAGAGGCTTACCTGAACATTTCAATGCATCTGCATTAGGTATTTTTATTCCGTACATGTGTGTGAACAAAAGGCAAAAATTAAAAGTAGACAAGGACACCCATCTAGTAAAATAAGCAGAACTGAATAAACTGATAAGGAACGAACTGCTTGTCTGAGAGAAACAAAAAAAGCAAAAGTTATTTAAAAATCTTCAGTCTGAAAAACAAACAACTACTCTCATTTCCAGGTTGTTTTGCTGGCTCTATTGGAATTCCTTCCTAACGTTTCATCTGCAACGGTGGCGCGGGCGTTGGAGATACCCCCCTCCAGTGGCAACCAACTCCTTAAAAACCATCGATGAGGCCTCGCACTCTTTATTTACTTCATATTTACATCTATTGATAAACAAGTTTTTACACTTATTTAAAAAGTGATATTTAAACATTTGTACTTCAACGATTATCATTTTTTCATTTAGAAATTTTGAAAATTATATTTACCGCTTTTTCTATTAGTACATTTGCCTGTATAACAAAGAATTGTAGCCTAAATTTACGATTGTGTTTAACAAAGTGTAATACCATTTTTTTTTAATTCCAATTCATTCAAATTCGCCAAAGTTCATTGAATTCGCCCTCTATCCCGGTTCATCCTTAACAACTGTCATAGGTTGAAATGTCTTAAAGGATTCTATTATAATTCCGTTATGGCGCCATCGTGTAGCCAATAGCTGTAACTAAACCTAATAGATACTTAGAACTTCTGAAGCTAGCCTGTAATGAACTTAGAACTTGTACCTTCTGGAGATGAGGGCAATAGAGAGGACAAGAGGCTATTTCACTCGGTTGGGAGCTGCTCCAATGAAATACGATCAGCATGTTGTTCATTGGGTTCTTCCAACCACCTAGAACATAAACATTTTATTCAAAGAAATAGACTGTTACTGTCTCTATTTCCCTCTCTTTTTAGCCTTGCCACGATTTTGTGCATTGCAGACTGACTCCAGAAGATACATGCTCTAAGGTAATACACAAATTAACACGACTAGAAAGAGAGGGCAATAAAGATTCATTCGATAGAACTTAGGCTTAGAAGCGTGGAACCTCTCACCTATGTAAAGTTTTCAATTTGCCCTGTATACAACCTAAGTCTATATTAAATTAAAAATCAATTCTAGCGTAAATCCGTCTATCTACCTATTTTACATCTGTCTGTACAGTTTCATCAACATCAGCAGAAATAACTTTCAAAGAATTACTTTAAAAGTTCGAACTCTTTGGTTAAGGCGCCATCTACAATTCAATAGCTAAAGCTAACTCAAAATCTAGACGATTGCTTTCATTTGACATACAAGTACAGAATCTCACAGCTACCGCTACGCCAGATTTTTAAAATTCACATTTACTACAACTTACATTTACGTTAAATTAAGGTTTAATTCAGACCTCATTCCCTGTTTTACGTTCTATTGTCAATATAACTACTCAAACTTTCAAATATGCTGTTAAAAATGGGTTAGATTCAGTTAACTTCAATTCCAAACGGAACCGGTTTACAGGAAGAATTCATCTGTATTTGACGTAAATATTCAAAGTGGCAACATTGCTAATCATTTATTAGATGTGTATTAGATCACCAAATGTGCATGCCTGTCATGTAAACATAGCGGCGAGCCCTTCATCGGAAAATGAAACTTCGAACAGCTGACAGGGAGTGTTGCGGTGTTTAGTTAAAATTACAAATGAACGGTTTCAGTACAGGTGAAGAAGATTCTCGGGGGCCGACAGATCAAATTTGTTGTTTAATTGATAACGGCGATCGTTGCACCAAACCAGCTGGAAACGCATCGTACAGCAAGCGCATACAAAAAACTGTCACACAAAGGAGACTGAATTTGGGTATCGATAATTCTGTAAGTACCCATTGTTTTGAGCTAATTTTAACAATAAGCGAGATGATTTTGTCGTACCTCAAAATAGCACTTTGTTTGGTGTCAAAGTTTTAACATTTTCTCTCATTAATTGGACGTTTATGTAATTGTGTCATTTTTTAATTGTTTGGGTTTCTAATTAGTTACGCCCATGAGTTAAGAGCCGTATCCTTGAAATGAACGCTTTATACTAATAATTATTTTACGTAATTATGATTTCGGAATTGTGTTGTAAATTTGTGCTACTTTTGAAAACTTTAAACAAACAGAATGCCATTGCTTGTCAAAGGTCTGCTAAAAACTTTAAACGGTTTGTCGGAAATGCATCATGGTTGCTATTTACTTATCAAAGGCGTATTTTTCCTCAAAAATGTCAACAAACATTCATACGTATTTAATAAAGCCGGTTTCACAATTGACAATGACATACTTTAATCACTTTCAAGTTTGTGTTTTATTTATATTTGTGAATAACAATTTAAATTTCATATACGTGACTAAAGATGAAAAATCCGATATTTTTGATGGATCAGTAATAATTTTGCTTCCAATTACAATTATATCAGTCGCGTTCACAGTTAGCCACGACACACTTACTACTTTGGAGTATATACTTTTCATTATTAATGAAATTTTGCTATTTTTAACCGACTTCCAAAAAGGAGGAGGTTATCAATTCGTCGCGTATTTTTTTTCGCTTTTTTTTTGTATGTATGTTACCTGATTTCTTCTCCTGTGGTGCACCGTATTGAACGAATATGGTCTTGTTTAATAGAGTATATATCCGGATTGGTGAAACTTCAAATTTTGGAAAAGAATTCTATTGGTAAAGTGATAAAATTTGTGAATGAACACATGCGTGCATGGAAATCGACCAATATCCCTAATATTTTAGTCAATTTTGCGATAACTCCTTATGGATGTGTATAGTTTTTTAACGTTTAATCTATTAAGGAAGATACTTAGGTGATCTCATATACTTTTGTACGACGTGCAACTTGCAGTTTTCCAGAAAATCGCCAAAAAATCCAAAATTCTTATCAAAAATTTCATCGAAATGACATAACGGACATTTTCTCATAAATATTTTAATTCCAACGTAATAGTGCGGTAATTTTAGGCACTGGAAGGTTTAATTGCGAATTTGAAAATTTTCTATGTACATCTCAAGCTTATAGGTAGTAAAGCATAGTATTTTCGGCTCCTTAAATTAATGAGTACCAAGCTCGTTTTGTTTGTATACCAGGTAAATATCTATTTAAATGCAAATTTTTCCATTTTGCGAAGACGGTACTTTTGGTTGTTACATTCTCCCGGCCTAATAGAAAATTCAGTGACAACACATGCCAAACTTTAAACTGTTACTTGGTGGCTTATAGACAGGGTGTTTAGTTATAGCAAACAAAATCACAAAGTAAAGTTTTAGAAGGAGTTTCATTTATATGAAGATTGAAATATAGGACGGACTAGAATGATAGTGGTCCGTAGACAGCCGTATATACAGGATGGTTGGAATATAGGGTGGACTGGACGTTTGGTGGTATAAAAATATTGAAAAAAATGTGAAATTAAAATTATATAGGGTTATTAAAAAACTGTTATATGATGTGAACATTAGCAAATCATATACAGGATGGTTGAAATATATGCTGGAGTTGAAGTATATTCATACAGTGTGATTAAAAATTTTTTTCTTTTATAGCCCATAAGAAGTTGAATAAAGTGTGGAGAGGAATTAATGTTACACAGGGCGATAACATAAAATATTAAAAAGGAAATAATTTATGGGGTAGCCCACAAGGAGTTATATACTATGGTTGAAATATAGGACGGATTTGACTCCGTAAATATACGATGGATTCTACCCCGTCCTATAGTTTACAGAAGGCAGCTAACAAATTTATGCTTGTCCGTGGGCAGTCGTATGTAGAGGCTGGTTGGTACATAGGTTGGAGTGGAATTATCTAGTTATACAGGGTTGTCAAAAAAGTTGAAAAAAGGTTACATGGCGTAGTCCATAAGGCATAAATATATTTTGGGCTTATTAAGTCAACGCGTACTAGTACATTTTGTTCGTAACGATTTACCTGTCAATTTAAATGATAAAGTATCATTGTGTAATATTGAGGCTTTCGATGTTACCTGGTTCTGTCTATTAAGGTTATACATACAAAATAAAAAATAAAGAATGAAAACTACCTGAGTTAAAAAAAAACTAAAAAGTTGAAAATAAAACATTTTTGAAAAAAATATAACCGACTTCTACCTACAACTAAAAAGCTAAAAATAATTATAACAAAATACAACTCTAGCAAATAAATAACACATTCAATGTTGTAAGGTACCTACCCAGGAAGTAAAAAATGTAAACATTAAAAGGTGCTCATTCTATACAAATTAATTACCTACCAATCTAGTATATGTTTGAAGTCGGTGCCAAGCAACAATCAAGTTTGATGAATTAGTAGATAAGTACGCAATGAAGGATTTTAGATTTGATTGGCACCTGCTTCAAAAATATACTAGATTGGTAGGTAATTAATTTGTACAGAATGAGCACCTTTTAATGTTTACATTTTTTACTTCCTGGGTAGGTACCTTACAACATTGAATGTGTTATTTATTTGCTAGAGTTGTATTTTGTTATAATTATTTTTAGCTTTTTAGTTGTAGGTAGAAGTCTGTTATATTTTTTTCAAAAATGTTTTTGTTAATATGAGGTCATATCAAAAGTAGGTTTGAAAATCCCGGTATTGAATTTACCTATCTAAGTGTATTTCTACAATATCACTTTTGTTGTAGTTTGTTTACCATACATCTTAGAAACTTTGCATGGTATTTAGCAGAATGTTCTTTAGCATAGTTACACCTTTAATCTAGACAAGTACATTTAATAAACAATTTACTTTAATGAATACCTGTACTATAAATATATTTTAAGAGACATAAAAACGAAAAGCAACATGATAACTTATTAAAAAAATAATCTGTTTCATATATAAATACCAATATTTTCAATTTTTCAGGTTTAAATTGAAATACCTTTTTTATAGACTTAAAATTATTCAAGGACATTTCAGTTTGTTGTGTACCCCTTTGAGTAAATAAATAAATTACGTTTTTGTCCAAAGCTCTACACAATTATTTATTGATTGATTGGAATTTATTAATTTATATATTGTGTTTTCTAGACATACATTTAAATAAACTAGTGGTCGCCCAGTGGTCGAAATTCGACCCTATTTCATGAAATTGTAAATGTATGTTTTCATAAGAAACAGAGTTGTGGAGAAATCGGAGAAGTGGATGTAATGACCAAAATAGTTCACTCATATTGTCAAATATATTGAAATAAAAAGAAAATAAAAATGTAATCACAAATAACTATATTCAAATTTTTGGCTGGAACTGCTCCTGGGAAAATATTCAATATAATAATTGGAAGATTGTTCTTTGCAACCTAAAAAAGAGAGGACCAACAACCATAGGAGAACTTAAATTTTAATACATTCTCTATTGTACACTGTCTGACAATTTTTACACAATACCTTCGGGAAGGTTGTGCGAATAATATATTAATCAAATAATTAAATTCACATTAAAAACAGAATATTTGATATGAAAGTTACGGCATCGCATCCAAAAAATCAATACTGATCTACTACATTGACTATTTTACCACTAAACAATAACAACGCTTGCCTGGCACTTCCAGAAGTACATGCTCTAAGTACATAACAGCATCTAACGATCGGTCCCTCTATATATAATTACTCAATGTTTTGAGTTTTGACGGTCTGGCGGCGGCGGCACTGTCAGTTTGGCGTTGATAGTATGGACGTAAATAATGAATTTTTATTATATTTTATTTAATGAATGAACCAATATGATAAATTAATATTAGCATTCTGCACTGAAGGTTCGTCAGTAGCTAGTAAACAAAACAAAAATGAAGAAAACCGGTTGAGAGACAGAGGAGAAAATGGTACCTAATCGTTTTGTCTTTGCCTATTTATATATAGAGATCAATAAATATTTAAGTTAGAGCTTTGGTTAAAAGCTCATTTTTAACCGACATCCAAATATTCGGACTTCACTCCCTGTATTTTTCTATAACGTAAAACAGCCCGTTTTTCAGAAAATCGGAAAAATATGTGAAAAATGATAAACATTAAAGTAAATGTCAAATAAACTTTCTAGAAAAGTCTCTATAAATAGAATATTGATCATACATGATCATTTCAATACGTGTGAAGTCAGACCATTGTTAACAATAATTTATAAATTATAATTTATTAATTTCAAACATTTTTCTATAGTGTAAAACAAACTATTTTTCAGCAAATAAAAATTACTTCAAAATTGTACAGGGTTTTTAAACTGTTTTCATTTTGCTTTATTTAAATGCAGTTCATTTTTAAATATAAATTATATATATAAGTATTTAATGACGTCCAAAAATTATTAAAACTGTCTAATAATTTATTAAAAAAAATAGTACAACTATTCATTTGTTTATGAAAAGAGGAAATAAAAAATTAACAAAATATTATTTGTGGAATATGAAAAAATACTGGACATACAAAGTATTTTTTAATATCAGTTTTTGCAACAAAAATATGTTCAATTCAAAACAACAGTTAATTTTTAGTAAATAAGTAAACAATACAAACTTTTAAAAAAAGTTGTTATACTTCTATTTGATTTTTTAATTTTTCAATATAAAAGTGAAAATTTTAAAATTATATAAATGGCGATATCTTTCAAACTATTTGAGGAATGAATTTCTGAACTGCAAAAATATCTTAAGGTTTGAACAAGAAAAACTACTAGGGGTTTTGGTGTAGAAGAACAAATTTTTAGAAGCATATTATTTAACTGAAACTTGTTCCCATTCTCCATGACTGTCATTAGTGTTATTATCTTCTGACTTTTTGGAACATAAATTGTGGTATATGTAAATTTCTATATTTATTATTTCTCACACCATATATTTGAGTTAACTGTTAGTTTAGATAAATAAATAGACTCTCAGTAATAACACTTCTCTGTTTAAACCGTCATTTTGTTTAAATAATGTTCAATTTCGTTTGTTCATAGGCTCGTCACATCTACATCTGCGATTTCCACAAAATGATCATACAGTGTGCACGAACCAAACGAAGAAGGAAAGACTCTGAAGATGATTCGAACGAAACGGACACTGATGTGCCAGAAGTCGATCTCTATCAATTACAAGTGAATACTCTTAGACGATACAAAAGGCACTACAAAGTACCTATGAGACAAGGACTGAATAAAGCTCAGCTGGCAGACGTAAGTATTGCCCCTGACAGAAATGAAGCGTACATAACCCTTTTACATTTATTACAACTGCACTGGTTTTTGATTAGCTTTTCTTGAAGAACGTATATAGAATAACACATAAAAACTGTTGTTAATAAATTTTTATTCCTTAGTTAATTATACGAGGTGTTTAAAGTTGCAAAAATCGCGATTTTGGCAGTTTTTGTTACTTTTCAGCAACTGAATAAAAATTTCTGGCGTCAAAAGTAACTTTATTTTATACCTATTTTCAATAGCCACTAAATGAGATGTTCATCTACCTGATTGGATAATTAGTTATTGAATTATTTGGAAAAAACTAAAAAACACGAATCTTTCAATCGTTCATAGTTATTGTTTAAAAAACGTTGAAATTTAAGAAAACTTTACTAGGTAAATAACTGGTAAGAATCCCAACACGGCTTAGAAGGTTTTCTCGCAAATATATACTGGTGGGGAGTCTCTTCCCCTGAATTTACTATTGCGTTCGAACATACATTCAATTCTGAATGTTTTTCACATTGAAAAATATTAGTTGTTTTATTTTTTATGTACTTACCCATTATTTTTAATTAGATAATTGTAATAAGGAATTGATAATACCAATTCATATACAATTATATAAATGTTGAAATTTATACATGCTAATATAAATGCAATGCTAACTGTTAAAGAAAGAAACGGTGGCTAGCATAATTTGTTTATGATGTTGACCCAAGTTCGAAACTCATGAGCAGATCACTTTTTTCTGTTTCGTTTTTGTATGCAATTATTTAATTTATTTTTCTATTATATAAAGTGAGTAGACAAGTAAACTTTTGAATTTGTTTAACGTTTCACGATGTTGTTTTCTAAAGATCATAATTTAGTACATTATAAGATTCATGTACTCATGAAACTTTAGTCATATGTCTTTGGGCCTCGATCGTGATCGTAGTTCTGGTCCACACTTAAATTTTCTCTGTCACATATATACACGATTCTGAGGCAGTGTAGCCTCCCCAACTTGTGCCTTTAGACGAGTTAAAATTTGTGAGGGTTTAAGGCCTTCATTGGTTAAAAACTATGTAAATCTGTTGCATAACAGACGAATATATCTCTTGCTCGGTCATGACTGTACTGTACTTTACAATAGGTACTGACAACAAAGCCAAGTATACCCGCGAACCTGACTTGTTTACCGTCGTATGTAATGTAATTTCCTTAGGAAAAGCACTTTAAACGTCATGTCAATTCGATGACATGCTATTCTCATTCTACCGTGAGGAGAAATCATGTCACCCCCCCAAATATAATATTTATGCGTTGTCGAATACCAAAATGCAGAATTTCATACACGAAAGAATGTTAATATTTGACGAGTTGTGCCGAAAGATTGGTTAATTACCATGTTCCATTCAGATTAATAAAAAAGTAAATTGAGGCAGAATGGCAGCATTGTAAATTTTGAATAGTTATTTTCGATAGGCAAGTGAAACTCTTTAAAAAATGTGCCGTTTTCACAATTTTCACAAATAACTCACTTATTAATTAACTAATCCTATCGATCAACACCTCATTTAGTCGGCTCTAAAAATTCGCATACAATACCTTATGGATGATAATGTAATTTTTATTCTGTTGCACAAAGTCACAAAAAACTGTCAAAACTACGGTTTTTTCTATTTTTAAACACCTCATATAATTAACTAAGAAGGAAAAATGTGTTAACAAAACTTTTTGTGTTACAAGATAAACCATTCAAACACCTGTGGGTTTTTTTGTAAAAATAGTATTATAATAATACTCAGTTCCCTACTCTAAACGGGACGGATCCAGAACCAGGGGCGGCAGTCCCTTAAGTGTACTCGTGCGCTGACCCACCAGATTTAATAAGCTTTTAATAAGGTTAAGAATCAACACAAAGTATTTAATAAATATCATTTCAATAACAACGAATTTATCAAAAAACAATTTAAGCTCTAATCCAAACTTGTATTAAGACTTATATTCGCTTGAAAGAATATTTCACCGTGCACTTCGGTTAGCGCACGGTGAAACTTATATAGCTTCTACGAGATACGATATAACACGCTTAGCGCATTAGATAGAAGATAGTTAATGCAAACTATATGGAGTAATGGGCTGATTCTCGTACGCCGCATGGAGACACCGAGATCTGCTGTTATTGACCGGACGTATCCGAACGTTTCAATAATTCAAATTTTTGTTTACGTGATTTAATTAGTGGTTGCTTTGTTTTTGTCCTCGTAGTCTATGAAAGAATATTTAATATACAGAGTTTACATTACTGTGAAAATGAGTATCAACTTTAACATTAACTATATTAAACAATAATAAATCGTTTCAAAACAAATTAGTTATAAAATTGGCTGGTACATCTAGGCCATATCTTAATTGAAAACAAGAGTGCAAAATCAAAAATAAAGTATTTACACGAAGTTTTAAAAGTGAAATTAATAAAAAGAAATGGCTGTGTGGATATGATCGCTTCAATACATTATTTTGTTTTCCTTGCATTATTTATGGCGGGGAATCAATTTGAACTGGAGTAAAGGATTAAAACGTTTCTTAGAAATACGATGTCTCCGGTCTGGCTAAATGCTCTTTCTGTGCTTAGTATTGAAAAAAATATATTCAATCAATGCCAGACTTTAATAAAAATATCATTGAACATTTCGCTTTCCGAAAAAATCGACGAATATTTTAATTAAAAAAAAATAAATGCAGTATTAGCAAAGCTATGGTTTGTTTTGTTGCATCTTTGAATCCCTATTATTGACCAGTAAAGTGTACCACCAGTTTCATTACCCACCAGCCGCCACTGTCCAGAACAGAAATTCAGGAGCAAGGGCGATCTCCTGATTCAGAGAGGGAATAGGTCAAATAATAAATTTACTAGAGATAAGCCGATGTGCGGTTTGAACCCATGACTCAATTTCGTCTAACCTCTTTGATTTGAGATTTCCTTGCTTTAATTTGAAACTCTTCAAGGGAACAAACGCCTCTCCCCATGGATCCACCCCTATGATACAATTAAGTAAATAGTTTTTTGAGATTTCATCCTTTTTGCCTTGCGTTCAAAGGATTTTAAAATCTCCAGAAACGAGATTTTTTTTAATCATTAATAAAACTTTGTAATTGTTTCAGACCATTATGAAACACTTCAAAACGATACCAGTCAAAGAAAAAGAGGTCGTAACATTTTTTATATACACTGTAAAAACGAATGCCAACAAACTGGACCAAAAGAATGGCATCAATAATGACACAAATTGATATGTGCAATTGTTATTATTTATAATGAAATAATACTTAAATGAATTTTGTTTACGTATTATGATGTATTTATGTAAGATTTTTTGAATTTTTTCTTTTTATAAACATATTTGTAGTAATTTTTTCCAAACTATTTCCTATTTATAGATGTATGCAATTATGAATATAATTATTACATAGAAAAAAAATACAAAAGTAACAAATTGAAATAAAACGAAGTTTTTTTGTTGAGTAATGACTTTTTGTTGTATTTTTTTTATTCCCAATTTTGACCAATCAATTCAGATTTTTAACCGACTTCCAACAAGGAGGAGGTTATCAATTACTCGGCACGTTTTTTTATGTATGCTCAGCGATTATTCAAAAACGGCTTGGGCAAATTTGATGATTTGAACGATATTGTATTAAGAAATATTACAGAAAGGTACCATGTAATTTTCTATAATGTGAGAAAATCAGAAAAAAACAGTTTTCTCTAAAACGGCTCAACCAATGTAAATATTTTAAATGGTATTTTACAAAGAGATGTTCCAGCTTGATTCCGTATAATTATCTATAACGTAAAACATACCGTTTTTTTTTTCCAAAATCGTAAAAATATTTGCAAATACACGGTAAACATTAATGTAAATGTCAAATTTTCATTATAAATTATATTAAATTACAAGATATGCCATGAAAATATATTATGCAGGGTGTTTGTAACGGTTTTCATTGCAGTCGAGTGAAATCGCACAAAATATTCCATTTGTGTATCGAAAAGATTTTTTTTTTGGTGAGCGATGTTTTCTAGATAGTATACGGTGGGAGGTGTGTGCGCGCATCGAAATTCAAGCAGCAAGCAATGTGCGCAGTTGAAATATTGGGCGCAGTAAAATTAGTTAGACAAGTGGGTTTAAAAAATTCTTACAAATAACTGTGATATTGGGTGGTACTTAAGCAATTCCATATAGAGGACGGTTGAAATATAAGGTGAAATAGAATTAAAGTTATATAGGGTGGTTCAAAAAATGTTGTATTGGGTGGCACATAAGTAGTTGCGTATACAAGGTGGTTGAAATAAGAGTGAAGTAAAACTATAATTATAGAGTGGATAAAAAAATGGTTAAACAAGCATATGCAGAAAGGATATTCGAATTATAGGGCGGAGAGTTCAAAAAATGTTAGAACCACTTGCATATACAGGAAGACTGAAATATAAGGTGGAGTGGAATTATAGTTATAAAGGGTAGTTAAAAAAATGTTATATAGTGTGGAACATAAGTACTTGCTTATACTTGGCATATTAGCCGAAGTAAAATTATAGGTATACAGGGTGATTTAAACAATAGAAAAATAGAAGCAGTCAATAGGGTAGAGAGGATTAATACTTATACAGGGCGGTTGCAACATCGTGTAGAGTTGAATGATGTGATTCAGAAAATAATTTATATTAGGTGACCAATACACAGAAACATATACAGGGTGGTTGCAATATTGGGTAAATTACAGTTGCATTTGTAGAAAGTGGGCCAAATAATAAAACAAATTAAAATGTTAAAAAATATGTGGATATTATAAAAACATACAAATTTGAGAGAGAGATAAGATAACACTAAAATAATCAATAGAATTGTACCTTAAATCAGATAAAACGTAATATATGTCATATTTCTTACAAAGGGGTCGTTCATAAAATAGGCTCGCATAGCGGGGGGTGGCGGGGTCTCAGTTAATCTGACGGGAATAATAGATTATTTGGTATATTTAATTGTTTCTTTTTTCGATATCGGTACTATCTTTTAAGTCCGTCACAATCGGTTCCTCTGTACATCCAATATGTTAGAAAAAATGTCTTCCACAGATTCTGCGCTCTATATTCAATAACAAAAGAAAGTAAGACTTTACACGGCCGATGATTAAATCAAGTTGCATATACAGTGATGGGCAAATGTGTGGAACCAAGTAAATATCTCTGGAATTATTAGAGATATCAAAATGAAATTTAGAAGGTGGATACTGCAGTAGATTGACTATTTGTTTCCAAATTTTTTTACAATTTTGAACTTCCTGTTTTACCGGAAGTAATGTCGATTTTAAAATTTGCAATGAAACACCCTGTATAGTATTTTAGTTTCTGATGAAACATTTTATTGCGAATACAAAAATATCGGGTTTGATATTGTTTACTTCAATACCTACCGAGATATTAACAAAAAAGTAACTAAGGAAAGGAAAAATTCGATGGTAGCTAAACTCGGTTCAGATTTCATTTAGGCCCGATATAAACAAACCGCTCGGTAAGGATTTGTATTTCTATTGACCAATCGGTGGCATTATACCGTTACAGCCAACAGCACTGCTTGTTCCATAGTCGAATACACGTGCGTTTGTTAAAATCAGGCGCAAATGAAATCTGAAGTGACAGTAATTGTCAAAATAAGTTATTAGTTTTTTTATTTGAACGTAAAAGGTTGTATTGTTTTAATTTGATCGTAAAATGGCAGAATTAAGTGAAAGAGAAAGAATAGAAATATTAATGATGATTGGGTATGGGGAGAGGAAAAGGACGCATCAAGAAGTTTGTGACCTTTTTAACATTGTTCATCCAAATACACAAATATCCCTTTCAGTAGTGACGAAAACTTTGCGAAACTACGATACAAGTGGAACAGTTAGCAATTTACCAAAAAGTGGACGGTTAAAAAGTGCAAGTAATGAAGGTGTAGCTCAAAATGTTGCTATATCTTTGGTAGAAAATCCTCACTTATCCACTACCGACCTCACCAATATGCATGAAATTAGACGTCGATATTTGTAACCGTGATAATAATTTTATAAGAAATGTGTTTTCCGACGAGGCTACATTTTGTTTAAATGGTACGGTTAATCGACATAACTGCCGCTACTGGTCGCAAAGTAATCCTAATTGGGTACATACACAACATCCCCAAAAATTTAACGTTTGGGCCGGCATTTATAACAACAGAATCGTGGGACCCTTCTTCCTACAAGAAACTTTAAACGGTGATAGGTATTTACAGCTCTTGGAGACACAAGTTATTCCGGCATTGGAGGTAAATGGGCAATTATCAAATAATATCTGGTTTCAGCAGGATGGAGCACCACCCCATTACGCTCGCATTGTTCGAGATCATTTAAATAGGACATTTCATCACAGATGGATTGGAAGAAGGGGTACTTATGAATGGCCTGCAAGAAGTCCCGACCTTAATCCACTAGACTATTTTCTGTGGGGTTACTTAAAGTCTAAGGTTTACGTTGATAGACCAAATAATTTGCAAGAATAAATCAAGACATCCAGAGAATTACACCAGAAGTAATAGCTATGTTAGTAGAGAATTTAAAAACCGACTTGCTTATTGTCAAGAAGTAAACGGTGCTCAGTTTGAACATCTAATACATTAAGTTTAGTTAAGGTAAGTTTCAATGTTTTGAAAATCACTTAGATTTAGTTAATAATTAGGATTATGTATTTCTTTAATGGATATTAGATTTTTCCTTTCCTTAATTACTTTTCTGTTAATATCTCGGTAGGTATTGAAGTAAACAATATCAAACCCGATATTTTTGCATTCGCAATTAAATGTTTCATGAGAAACTAAAACACTATACAGGGTGTTTCATTGCAAATTTTAAAATCGACATTACTTCCGGTAAAACAGGAAGTTCAAAATTG
>JAVLUE010000210.1:0-20001 GCA_034190945.1 Octodonta nipae
CCCTCAAAGCTACATCGGTCGTACCAACAGGCGCGTCAATCATCCAGTATATGAAAACTCTCTGTCAGTTCGTAAAAAGATCCGACTTCAGCTCTCGCGCATGATCATATCCAAACAGGGCACTCTATCAACTTCGAGGACAGTAGAACTATCATATCTCTCAATTCCCTTAGGGCATCCACTATTTACGAAGATATAGAAATAAAGAAACGACCCCTCTGTCTAAACCGACGCGATGACAGCTTCCGCCCTCCTACAGCATGGACCTCCGTTATTACCAGATTAAACAAACCAGACACGCCTACCAACACCCAACCAATCACCACACAGCCCCTTCATCACGTGACATACCCTTCTAATCGACCCATAACTAAAATAAAAGAAACAAAGCAGATTCACATTCAATTCAGTTACCTAGTTACATCACATGACATTTTACTAACGCCAATACATTTTGTCAAGCAGAGGCTATTCGCCTTAAGTTATTAATTTTGTATAGCACCAAATAATTGTATTAAGATATAATCAGAAATTACCTTATTAGATATATACTTGTGACCTTCACACTTTCTATAAATATGTATTAACAAATATTTTGTTATTGAAAGATAGAGTTTTACGATATTTTGTTCACAATTAAAATGAAAACAAGTTTTTTTTACTATTTCCTTTTTTTCAGTTAGTGTAGTTTATAAAACGTAAATAAATAAACAAAATGATTAAAAATCTGTTTATTAGTAAGTTTTTGGTGTAAATAGTACGGGGCAACGTCCAAAATTTCGGTAAAAACACGTGGAATAGCTGAGTGTGGCACTTTATTGGCATGTTATTGTGACTAAAATCCGACTAGACAAGAAAAAAACAAATTATAATA
This sequence comes from Octodonta nipae, assembly GCA_034190945.1. Lineage (NCBI taxonomy): Eukaryota > Metazoa > Arthropoda > Insecta > Coleoptera > Chrysomelidae > Octodonta > Octodonta nipae. The sequence continues at coordinate 875 of JAVLUE010000210.1, forward strand.
TTCAATAATGGAAGAGAAAATATACATGTTAAGAATTTAAATGCATCCGTATTTACCTAATTGAAAATTTTCCTAATGTGTTGTGGCGCTGTCAATCCACATATACAGGGTGTACACGGTTTGAGTACGACTTTGAGGATCAATACTTCCGCTCAAAACAAATTAAAAAGCTGTATAACATTTTCAGAAATATACTATAGTTGTAAAGCTAAACATGTACATACTCAATAGCTTATACACCTACAATAACTGTATTAAGAAAGAAGATTATTATTTAAACTCTATTTTGTTATAATTTGCCGTACGTTTCTCCGAACAGATGTGGCAACGTGGCATATAAATACGACGCACTTAGTAAATATTTTCTTTAACAACAGCTGACCGCTGCCACGATTGTTTATTTGCTGTATCGGTTAGATGGTATTAGATACTGAGTACAGTATTCGAGTAACTAGAAGCGAAAGCAGAAGGCTACGAGAATTATGCGAACCGACCTGAAGAGGACAGATGTGATTCTGCCGAAACGTCGTCATTTTACCATCGATCCCGGCAGGGATCAGTTATCAACTACGCGGATGAATTCCCGGAAATCATCTAAAACATTTAGTGCCCGCGAAAACTTAAAAACAAATATAGTGAATCTCTACGGGGAGAATACTTTTCATTTGTGTAAAACATTTGAAAAATTACGCGCGAAAAGAAGCAAACTTTCGTGCGATCTACATTTTTTACAACGATGCCGCGATAAAGGAGTTATTCCGAAAAACATGACGGTAAAGTTCTGGATAAAGTATTCGAGTAACTAGAAGCGAAAGCAGAAGGCTACGAGAATTATGCGAACCGACCTGAAGAGGGCAGATGTGACTCTGCCGAAACGTCGTCATTTTACCATCGATCCCGGCAGGAATCAGTTATCAACTATGCGGATGAATTCCCGGAAACCATCTAATACATTTAGTGCCCGCGAAAACTTAAAAACAAATATATATATATATATATATATATATATATATATATATATATATATATATAAAGACCCCCGGTAGCGCAGAGGGAATGTGCTCGAACCTCCAAAATTTCACTAATTCGGAGGCTGAACCGAGTCTCGTACCCGGGTTCGAATCCTAGCCATGCCACGGCTTTTAATTAACAAAAAGACGTGACGTCATCTCGGGGGTACGGTCGTCTCTGATAACTGGCAAAATCCATGAGAAAGAGAATCATTGCTCCTTACCAACCCGCATTGAGGCAGCGTGGTAAGGTATGCCTCGGAACCTCAAACATGTCGAATTACAAAACTCACGAAATTGTACCCCAGGTGGGTAAGCAATCCCACACCGGGAAACCGGTCTGCCTCAAGGATTCTGGGGGAGGCAAACATTCGACTACACTACATCTAGCAACATATAACTGCCGAACACTCTCGAACCAAGCTAGAATCGTAGAATTAGAACAAGAGGCAGTAAAAATCAAGTGGGATATCATTGGCATAAGTGAAGTTAGGAGGAAAAACGAAGAGCTAATAACACTTGAATCAGGCAACCTCCTATACCACCGAGGAACACCAACAGGAAGAACTAGTGGTGTTGGATTCCTCATCCATAAGAGATGGACCGATAAAATTATAGGCGTGTCCGGAACATCAGACAGAGTCGCAAGTCTAACATTGTCGCCTTCGAAAAGATACTCTATTCAAATAATACAAGTTTACGCCCCAACAATTAGCCATTCTGACGAAGAAATCGAACAACTATACAGCAAAATCAAAGAGGCCCTAGATACCAACAACAGCCATTTCAAATACATTATCGGCGAGTTCAACGCGAAAATAGGGAAAAAACAAGACCGAGAAGGATCAGTGGGGAACTTCGGGTTTGGTGAACGAAATGAAAGAGGTGAGAGATTAGTACAGTTCGCACACTATCAGAACATGTACATATCAAACTCCTTCTTCAAGAAAAATTCTAATAGGAAATGGACTTGGGAAGCTCCAAATGCGTCAGTCAAAAATGAAATCGACTTTGTCGTGACAAACAAGATTAATACCATCAAAGATGTAAGCACGCTAAATAAATTCAGGACAGGAAGCGATCACAGACTTGTCAGAGCAAGCATTGTCCTTAATACGAAACTGGAGAGATTTAAACTTACTAGGAAGACGCCCGCTACTAGCATAGACATAAACAACCTGAAAGAAAATTCTGAAAAATATCAGACGCTGATAGAAGAGAAGCTCCGGGAACAACAAGACAACACACAACTAATGAATACAATACTGACCTGTGCTAAAGAAATAGGCGGAAGCCAACAACGAAACGAACACAAGAAGCTTAGTTCGAAAACAAAGGCGTTGCTTCAGAAATGAAGAGAACTGAAAAGGACAACAGACATCCAACGCATAGAATACAGTGAACTATGCAAGACAATAAGAAAGAAAATTGCAGAGGACATCAAAAAATACAACGAAAAATTGGTAGAAACTGCAATTGAAAATTGGAAAAGTTATAAAAACGCTAAGAAAGCATTGATAATTGGGAAAAGACAAGTAATCGCATTGACAGAAGAAAATATCAGAATAACGGATAGACACAAAATAATGGAGCATGTCACGAAATTCTACAAGGATCTATACAAAGCCCCCGAATCTCTGGAAATACAGCTGACGAAAGAAGAAATACCTGAAATACTTGTGGAGGAAGTGGAATCAGCGTTCAACAAAATGAAAAATGGCAAGACAGCAGGTAACGACGCAGTAACGGCTGAACTACTAAAATACGCTGATAGAGAAACATGGAAACGCCTAGCCAAAATATATACGAATTGCCTAAGAACCAGACACATCCCAGAAAAATGGAATAGCGCCCTCATAGTATTAATCCATAAGAAAGGCAATAAAGAAGACATTCGTAACTACAGACCGATAAGTCTCCTGCCGGTAGTGTACAAAATATTCACTAAAATCATACAAAACAGAATACAGAGCACACTAGATTCCGCTCAACCCCGAGAACAAGCCGGATTTCGTAGTGGCTTCAGCACAATCGATCACATCACACTATAAGGGAAGTTATCAGTCGAACTAGAGAATATCAAATACCACTTGCCTTGGCCTTCATTGACTTCGAAAAAGCGTTCGACACTATATATCCGAAGGCGGTAATCAACTCCCTGAGTGAACAAGGTGTAGATAAGCCATACATAGAAACGTTGGCTAATATATACAAGGAAGCCAAAGCCAAAATCAGAATATACGAATGCAGCCCTGAATTTCCTACTAACAGAGGAGTCAGACAAGGTGACTCAATATCACCGAAGCTATTCACAGCGGCATTAGAGAGTATCTTTCGACGATTAGACTGGGACCACAAAGGACTGAACCTAGATGGAGAATATCTAAACCATCTGAGATTCGCCGATGGCATGGTCCTAATTGCCAATAACGCAGGAGAACTACAAAATCAAATCAATGAACTTAGCAGAGTAAGCAATGAAATAGGCCTAAAAATAAATATCGGAAAAACAAAGATAATGTACAACGAACTAATAGACACACAAGACATCACAATAGATAACACAGTTCTGGAAATAGTAGAACAATAAATATACCTAGGTCAATTAATACACATATCAGGTTCGCTACTACCAGAAATAAACAGAAGGATCAAACTTGCATGGATGACGTTTGGAAGAAACTCCATAATCTTCAAGTCACGAATGGCATTCCGCCTTAAGAAGAAAGTATTTGATCAGTGTGTTCTACCAGTACTAACATACGGTTGTGAAACCTGGATTCTGAAAACCGAACTTACAAGAAAATTACAAGTAGCACAAAGGTCTATGGAAAGATGCATGATCGGAATAACGAGAAGAGATCGGAAGAGAATAGAGTGGATAAGGAACAAAACCCAGGTAATAGATGTTATCCACAGAGTGAAATCTCTGAAGTGGCAATGGTCAGGGCATTTGGCAAGAAGACAAGATAATAGGTGGTCAACAAAAATCACACAATTGTAACCTAGGGGTGTTAAAAGACCAAGGAAACGCCCCAATGTAAGATGGGACTATGACATCAAGAAAATAGCAGGCATAACCTGGTCCCAAAAAGCGTACAACAGAACAACATGGAGAGATTTGCGAAACGAATATGTAAGAGAGGCTACACCATAAAATAATGGTCTAAATTAGCTGCATATGATGATGATATATATATATATATATATATATATATATATATATATATATATATGACCTAAGCTAGGTTCCGGGTGAGAACCGCGTCTGAATTTATTGAATACTCGACGTTTCGACTCCTGCTTTGGAGCCATTATCAAGAGACAAAAGTGAAAAAGAGTTTCAGAGTCTAGATCGAACTCGGGGCCTCAATCTGCCTACTCACCAAGAGTCACTAGGTAACTGAACTGAATTTGAGTCTGCTCTGCTGTCATCAGGTCTATTTAGGCAGAGAGGCCTCTATTTCGATGGCTTCGCGAATAGTGGATGCCCTAAGAGAATTGAGAGATGATAGTCCTACTGTCCTCGAAGTTGATAGAGTGCCCTGTTTGGATATGGTGATGCGCGAGAGCTGAAGTCGGATCTTTTTTACGAACTGACAGAGAGTGTTCATATACTCGATGGTTAACGCGCCTGTTGGTACGACCGATGTAGCTTTGTGGGCAATAGCGACATGAGATTTCGTAAACTCCTCGATCCTCGTTAGGTACTTTGTCTTTGGGGTTACCGGTTAAGTTGCCTATAGTTTGAGTGGCGTTGAAGAGTCTTTATTTGATGTCTTTGTAAAATCCGTGCTATTTTGTCAGTGACTCCTCGAATGTATGGAAGTACGGCTTTTTGATGTTGTTGTTCTGTTTCTGACGGGGTTGGTGTGATTGGAGGTTGTTGAGATTGATGAATTATACGCGCAATGTGGTCCGGATGATAACCGTTTTGTCGAAGGATTTGTTGAAGATTATTAAGTTCGTTTTGTCTATTGTCAATATCTGTTAAACGAATAGATGTAAGAGTCAAAGATTTCATTACAGAACTCAATTGGGCAGGGTGGTGGTGTGATTGGGCATTTAAGTATCGATTGGTATGGGTTGGTTTTCTATAGACGGTATGTGAGAATCTGTCATTGTTGGTTTTTGTTATGAGGACATCAAGAAACGGGAGAGAAAAATCGGACTCGATTTCCATTGTAAATTGTATATTAGAATGTATACCATTGAGGTGTTGTAGGAAGAAGTCTAATGAATCTCTGCCATGAGACCAAATGACAAAAGTATCATCTACATATCTAAGCCAACAGGAAGGTTTTAAATTAGACGAGTTTAGGGCCTGGGTTTCGATTTGTTCCATGAAAATGTTAGCAAGCACTGGAGAAAGAGGTGAACCCATGGGGGCCCCACGGACTTGTTTGAACAGAGTGTTTTGAAATGAAAAATAAGTGTTAGAGGAACAGTGTTGTACAAGTTTGATGATGTCAGAAGAGATATTGTATTTTGTTTTTAGAATATCTAACGTTTCTGAAATGGGGACATTGGTGAAAAGAGATACAACATCGAAGCTAACTAGGATATCATTTTCTGAAATTCTGTAAGCACTAAGGATATCTAGGAAGGAAGAAGAGTTCTTTACGTACGAGGATGCTTGCTCGGCTAGAGGTTGAAGAGTTTTGGCTAAGTACCGGGCTAATTCTTGGGTCGGGGATTGTACCGAACTGACAATGGGCCTAAGAGGAATGTCCGGCTTATGAATTTTGGGTAGTCCGTAAATTTTCGGAATTTTAGAACTAAAATTTACAAATAGAAAAAACTTTTTACGAAGAAATCATTCAAACCTGTTTTATTCTGTATTAGAAATACGGGTAAACTCCACAATACTAACCGGACTACCAGGAGCGGAGCCAGAGACCACCTTCAGGGTGGGGCGATTTTGTGCGTCAGAGAGGTCCAAATTTAGATTACAGATTACGATGTTAGGAAAAATGATCCGCTACTGAGTGCCTTTTGATAATATGTGCTATTCCGTGGCGAAATTGCAGTAAATTGTTGTGTTTTAAACATTTGATATAATTCATTAAATGATGATCGCTATAGGGGTTCTATCCTGCCCCCTCCCCCCTTCGACATCGTCGCCACAAGCTCTTTGTAGATATATGAATTAAGTATAATAAATTTACTGGGCAACAAATGAAGTGGATATTTTAAGTTTGTCTACAATTTGTATTGAAAAATATTGTTAAAAAGTATGTTATGGACAAAAGAATATAGCCAATACGAATAACGGGCACCATTATATTTCTTGTCCTCTCTCTTGCAAAAAGTGCAACGACAAAAACTACTTTTGATTGTTTTACAAGCAAAATATATTAACGTTCAATTATAAACAAGTTTTTCTTACATTTTAACAAATAATAATATTTACATATAAAATTAATTTTATTAAATGCTGCTTATAAAAATATGCACAAAAGTCTATTCTTCTGTAAGAAAGCGATTTGGATAAAACCTCAAACCTTCTATTGAGTCATCTCGGCAGCATTTACCCAATTTTTCTGTTGTAAGCAGTCTTTCCTTTGCCAGTGTGAGAGAAATTCCAAGATTTTGTGATAGTTCTTCAGATGACAGTGAGCCGTTATCGTCAATCTAAAATTAGAAATCTAGTATTTTACAACATTGTCTAAAAAATGTGGGCAATTCTAATCATTACTGTTTTAGGCTGCTTTATATCATACAAAAGACCTAATCCTTTTTCAAGACACTTAGTTTGAATTGTATGTAATGAGCAGAGTAAGTATGTAAACACAAATGTAGTTTATTTTGACCTACTAGCAAATGAATGTAAAGCAGATAACAATACAAGAATAATTTACTATCATGAAATAATTTGTTCAGGGCGCCAAGAAGTGATAGGGAAACCCTTCAATGGCAATTAATCAAGTTTGGGTTTGTTGCTTTTTTTAGTATGTTACTGAAAAAAGCTGATTTTTATTTCTTTGTAGCTTTTATGAAACAACCAGACTCAACCAAATATTCATATATTTTTAAGAGCAGTTGTTTCGAGATCTAAATCCAACCCCGTTTTTAACGGATTTGCATTCAAAAGAAAGCATTTTAAAATGAAATGTTCAACTTTAACATTTAAATATTCCAAAAAATTATGAAAATATACTCCAAAACTATACAGGGAGTGAAAATATTTTTTAAGAAAATACTTGGAGAAATAGGCAAAGAAATAAACGTCAGTAGACCAACTACAACAAACCAGATAGGGATCTATGTTATATAGATATGACCAAAAGCTTTAATAGAGTCTAACTGATATAGTAATGAACAATAAGTGATGCCGTTCGTGAACATAACTGGAGATAGCGTGATTCAGTACGTCACTAGCTCTACTAAGAACAGCTTCACTGAAGATAAGAAACATCTACTTAATATGGAGTTATGCTTATGACACTGTTCTATTTGCAGATTCTGGAAACTACTCTTTATATGAGCGTAAAATCAGAAAAAAACTAAAGACAGGGTTGGATTAAGATAGCCGTAGATGTAAACAAGAAATTGAAGAAGACACAGCACATATGAAGAATTTTAACGCCAAAGTGCAGAAATATCAAGTAGTGGACATAAGATAATTGACACCTCTGTGAAACTGCGTCAGGAATGAAGACAGTGTATAATGCAGAAAATATGGATGATTCAAGATTGTTAAACGCAGAAAACCAGCTCCGGAAGACCAGCCAAAAGATGGAAAGAAAACTTCAGAAGAGCAAAGTTCAGAAAAAGACGAGAACAAAATACTTCTTTATGAAAAACTACCACAGAAAATGTATCTAAGAAGCTCCAATTGGGTCATGAATAGAACTGCGCTTTTTTCTGACAAACTTACAGGCTATTAATAGTAACAGCATGGCACTATTAGAAGAGAAGTCTTAAGAAAACACACAACTTCTGACCTGACTGAAAGCACCAAACCACCTCAAAAAACTGAGCTCGGAAAATACCGAAAAAATAAAGAAACAAAATAATGGTATTCGCCTCTACAAGGACCTATATGAAGTCCCAGAAACTCATATACTAGAAATACTGGTGGAAGTAGCGTCTGCATTCAGAACATAAAAGATAATAGACCAGCAGGCAATGACTAAGTAACGCAGAATTAATAATAAAGGAAAAACGATAAGGTATACCGAGTAAACACCCGATTATATCCAAATCAATAATACAAACCTGGAAATAGTACCAAAAATATACATAAGCATCAAATTTTCATGGAAAACATTCTGAATAACCTCACAGACATAAGGTGGAAAACTAAGAACACTAAATGGCATCCCAGGAGTATTAAAAAACCCTTTCTCAAAAAGCTAAGAACAGAAGCAAATGGTGGAAGAGAAGCAGAATATGTCGATGATGATATTTACTACTAACTATTAATTGTGAAATACATACTAATACTGCGGTGGCTTCTGCAACACTGTCAGGATCAAGACTAGTCAACTGCAACACCATCACTCCAGATGAAAATTGAAACAGTTTCAATGGCAAACTGAGTGACTCCATAACTTTACAAGCGTTCAATATATCGTCAGGCGATAGAAGTTCCAAACTTCTAGCTCTGTTTACCCGACAGAAAACATCCGTTAAAGACATCATGCCGCCCATGTCTTCTACGAGAGGTAATAGGAAATCGCTAATTTGTTTAGCTAGACTAGAATAATATTGGTTGTCGGATTTGTAAGAGTCCCTTGTGACAGGATCGTCGATTCCGAGGCTCAGCAAGTAGGATTTGAACCTGATGGTTTCGTCTTCTGTGATGTCGCCTTGCTTTTCCTAAAAATAAATATCAAATTTGAAGTCTATAAGTGTAAGTGTGTTGACCCCACTGGAACAAACCATGGCTACATAAGTTTTAATATATAAGCACTCACTAGAATCCTTAAGTAACATACAGGCTGTTCCAAAATTCAATGACAAGCGAAGACCAGACAAGAGGCCAGTATAGTTTTTATGTCGTATACAATACATACTTCTAAATAACTATGCAGTCACAATTAATACTTTAGATTAGTAAAAAAAAGGTTTCATAGAGGTATTGCTTAACAAAACATCTTTCCGTTAATTTTGACATATTTCAGTAGGTTTTAAGCATGTTTTTTCATTTATGCAACCCCAGTGAAAGAAATCTAGAGGGTTCAAATTTGGAGAGAACGAGGTGGCCACAAAATTGGACTATGACGCCCATTCCTTACCGTCACGGCATAATGAGCTGGAGAGCGACTGTTCCGTAGTTACATAATCCGTAAAATATTCAGTAGCACATACCCGTCAGCGGCGTGGACCCCAACCCACCTCAATTTCGGGTTGACACTCAAGTTGGCGTTCTTAATTGTAGAAAATACTTCGCCGAGGTTCTTCAGGTGATAGTAACCATCATTACACTATTGATCGCGTTGTAAGAGGGGTGGGTAGTAATCCCTTTGCAGAATTGATGTTCCTTTCTATTTGGTATTCCCATTCTTTGTTGAATGAAGTGCGTAAGTCTGCTTGAACTTCATCTAGGATTAAAAAGCAATCAACGTTCTGAAAATGATCGGTTACCAGTTAAAAGGCAAGCGGTGATACGAAAATCGCTCAGAATTAGAATGTATCTCACATTACAGACTAATTGGAGCCCTGTAACATATTTTAACTCTGTATATGGAGACGGCATAGTGAGAATCAAATGTCAATAATACCAAACAAGTCAGTTCAATCGAAATTACCATAAAGAAAATAAGAACAGGGTATTTTATTTGGCACAGAACAGGTATACAAAAAAACGATAGCAGCGCACGAAGTTCATGAGGGGTGGAACTAAAACAGTGGACCATATAACTAGTCGTCTAAGATAATATTTATTAGGCATACTCAATTTAAATGGTTTACTATATCTGTCATTAATGTCAATTTTGTTTATTTGTGATAAGTTGTTAAATTTAAATTTGAAATAGTATAATCTGAAAACTTTTTTTATTTAGAAAGAATTTTGAAATTAAACAAAAGGTGCCTCAGGAATGCAAATTCAGTTGTATTATACATAAACTTCAGATTTACATTGTAAGAACTAAAGTTTATTTGCATTCCCAATCAGTTTTATTCCAAAAAATGTGATGTAATAAAATTAAAACTCACTTATGGTAATGAAATACTTTGATAACAATTCATTCATATGCGAAGATCATTTCAAACAAAAGTTTTCATTAATGCATTAAAATATAGATTACATGCTCAATAATCTCTTCTCCGCACTATTTTTTAAATGGTAAGTAAAGTTTGATGTCAGTAATTATTAATCAATCAGAAAAAAGAAAGAACAGGCATATTGTACATTATATTAATGTAAAAAAACACATGTAAAAAAGTACTGGTCAATTCAATAATGTACATAAGTTTTGTGTCTAAAGAACAAAAACAAAAGCAAGATAACACATTTAGACTATAATCTATAGAATTACCAAAATTCGATGATCACAGATATGCTATTTTTTTAAATAAATGTTATATATTTATGCTACAGTTGCATTGAAAATAATCCAGTTAAAAAAAATACATTTTGGGGCAATCCTCAGTTCAATCGGTGGGCAAATTTGCAGTCATGAATAAAACATAATTTAAAATGACATTATGATCATGTAGTGATTAGCCTTTGGATTTTCAAAGATATAGATTTGTTAAAAAGTTTTGCTATCCAGGATAATCAACATTACAAAAGCATCTCAATCAAACATCTTTCAAATGCATGGGATAAGCAAACCATATATTTACAAAATCAGAGTAGGTATCTAAAATGAATAATTTAAGACAAATTCTATGCATAAATGTTTGATGCAGTAAGCAATTACCAATTTTTTAACATATAATGTAAAAACTTTCAAGGCATTCAAAAATTATAAATATAGAACACAGACTAGCTTTAAATTTAGTACTTTGATGTATATTTGATTACTGATATTTGAAGGAAGTGTTTTTACTCTTGACAATTTATTGTTTATTAAAATACATTGGCATGTACATAATCTTTAGAAATCTGTTTTTAAGATATTTATTTGTATTGTTTCTCGGGGTTCATACTCTGTTTTCTCAGAATATAGTATTGTTAATTTTTAGTGGTATGATAAAAATTGGAATAAATTATTATACATGGTTATCTTCTGTTTTAATTTATGAATAAATTTTGTAGAGTATTACGTAGTTTTATTTCCTAATCTTTCACCAACATCAAATCACACGGTTTTGAAAATATCTCAATCGAATCAATCGATTGAAATAATTTCATAACCTAAAAATTCGTTTAATGAAAATATTGAAATTGGAATATACCACATGTCAAATTTGAGTTTCCCGCTTTTCAGGTTAGTTCAACCCCCAATGAGCATAGTGCCGCTGATGTCGGACTGTTTCCGATGTTGTGTTGGGAATCGAACACTCTGTTCTTATTTTCTTTATGGAAATTACAGAGTAATAACCAAAGAGATTAATAGTGTAGAGCTCGTGAACTAGCGAAATTCATGCAATATTAATAGAAAGAGAGAGAGAATAAGCGTGTCTTTCCTGATTGGTCAGTGTCAGTGGTGACGCCTACTATTGGTAGGGTAGAGACATAGCAAGCGCTCCCTGATATTGTGTTTCTCTTTCTACTGTTATTAGCAAGCGCTCCCTGATATTGTGTTTCTCTTTCTACTGTTATTAGCAAGCGCTCCCTGATATTGTCTTTCTCTTTCTACTGTTATTACACTGCCACTTACAATAACGCCCATACCTAATTCACTCTACGTATAAACCTCTTTGGTAATAACCTGTGCTAATAACGTCAAAATATACAAAGTCAAAAGATGTTAATAGTTAGAGCCACAAAAATTTTCATGTAGAATTACTTATTTCCAGGAATATATTGTTGCTTTTTTTTCAAGAGATTAATGAAAGAAAATGCTTGTTAATGACAATTTTGCATTAGTTCCTCGGTTCCAACTTGTCATATTAAATTTAGCAATTTCCTGATTCAGAATTAGATTTTTTCAGCCATCATATAAGTAGTACATATAGACAAATTGTATTTACATAAAAATTGCGTAAACAAATTTTAATTAATGCAAATGTACACATAAAAATGATAAAAAACGAATTTCGCAGGAAACTTTGTACTTTTCATTTCAAACAATTAAGATATAACCATTTATTTATAGTAAAAAAATATCAAGGAAAGTGATAAACTTTTTGATTGATTACGTTAAACATAAAAAATATAAATAAATGATGTTATGACAGAATAGCGATTATTTCATTGATCGCATTTTTTATGATCTATTTACAAATGAACCAATCAACTCTGTGATTGTAACTGTTTCAATTTGTTTAATCTTTTGTTATTATTTTACATAATCAATGAATAATAGATATTATAAGTTCCGGTGCACATTTTTTCCAAATAATGATGCAAAGAAAAGGGCATCAACATCATATGTATATACAACGTGTCCCAAAATTCAATGTCAAGCCGAAACCCAGAAGTGGACCAGTCCGTAACTACTAGGGAAAAATAATAAAATCGAAAATGATTTTTTTGAACAAGATATACGCACTTTATTGGAAAATGTCCAAAAACAATACGACAGACTACATTTTTCATTATTATAATTACAATTTTGAAAATATGACTGTTGAAATGTTAACTATTTTATGAAGTACAATACCCAGGTCAACCGCAATGTATTTTGTTTTATCACAAAAAATACAGTTTGTTACATTTATTAACTGAAATGTGGAAAATATTTTTTCAGATAATTTTGACACCTCTTGAATAAAAAATATATCTAAACTATTATGGTAAGTTATTGCAAAAGATGGCACCACTAATGAAGTTTACGAAATGGTATAATACTTCTTACAGAATTCCCAAATAAAATTTCATGTAGGTATTTTTCTGAACCAATTATTAAAGTGATTCCAAAATTCTCCATGGATTTGAGATATCACGAATGTGAATTGCCAAGGAATTTGAAGAGTGGAATATATTTAGATTTTCTACAAAACCATCTGCCAAATCTGCTAGAATGTGCCCTTAAAACATTTTATGTACAATGTGGTACCAAAATGATGGTTGCCCTGCTCATTATGCCATCCTATGCGAGAATATCTGAACCAAGAGTATACAAACAGTTGGATCAGGCGCCTTGGTCCAATTTTATGGCCACTACGCTCTCCTGATTTAAACCCATTGGACTTATTTACTGGGTTTACCTGAAAGATAAGAAGTATTCGAAATCCATATCAACAATTGGTGAATAAAAAACGATTTATCGCGATTTCCGGCAAAACTGCGAGCCCTATGTAAAAAAGTTAAATGGCAAACTTTTGTGTTTACATTTTTTTCACATGTCACTGAAAAACGTGTTAAGGAAGATGATACACCATAATTGGTCTCTTAGGGTCTCTCTTCTCTGACATTTATATTTATCATAGACAACAGCTCAGGACAATCTATTAGACAATTTATTATTTTATAAAAGGTTCTCATATTAATATAACCCCATCTATCCTGTAGAGATGACAAGTTAATTGACTTCAGAGTCTCTTCATATAAAATTTCTTCTTTTGAAATTCCCATCTTTTTTCAATTTGATCTATATAATGAGCATAATGTGGAGACCATTTCTGACACACATATTCTAGAACTGATCTTATATAGTTTTGAAGCAAGTTATATTATTAAAATCCTGTAGAGTTCCCTTAATAAAGCCTAATAATTTTAATGCCCTATTGGTTATATGATTCACATGGAAGTTAAAACTCAAATGACTATCAAAATATATATCCAGGTCTTTGGCAACTTCTTTATTTTCAAGTAGAACATTTTGAATTGAATAATTATAATGAATGATGTGATTAGTGTGATAAAATCTTACAACAAAACACTTAATTATATTTAATTGCATTCAATTTACACCATTCAGATAGTGCATTCAGAAACGCTTGCAGCTTCAGACAGTCTTCCAAAGTCTTGATTGTTAAGAATATCTTCAAATCATCAGCATATAAAAGGCACTTAGAGTATCTCAGACATTGAATTAAATCATTTATGAATATAATAAATAAAATGGGTTAGAAAATGATTAATCTGGTCAAAAGCTTTTCAGAAATCTGTATAGAGTCAATTTTGCATCCATCCTCAACAGCACCTCATATGTGTAGATGCTTATTTATTGCTATTTTAAAATTATACTTATATACCTGAGTGACCTATGGAAAATTTAAGCCCATGAAAAGGTATTTCATAGAGAAGTGAGGAAGGGGTTAGAAGGGTCTGGGCTTTACTTTTGTTTCTTTGTATTTTCTGAGAAAATGTAACATAGTAAATGATTTACACTATCAGAGAGTATAAGACAATTGACAACGACTCCAGACTCGGAGTTGAAATGTCTCCATACAGAGATAAGTATTACACAATATACAATACATTACTTATATACAGGAATACTGGTTGATCATTTTATAGACATCTCTTTCTCTCAGAATAACTGTGATGAAGAATCTCTGTACAGACAGCCAGTAATCCGGGCAATTTTACGAAATTGCCTTACTACACTTTGTTCTACATATACAATTTTTAAATACTTATCTGCTACAGGAAAAAAATTGGAGGAGAGAAAACCCAATGAATAGACAAAATAAAAAAAATAGAGTGTGTTTGAGACATAAAAAGGTACATTTTCACCAAATTTTGTAAATTTTTTTTGTAAAATATAAAAATAAAAAACAAAAACTTTGTTTTTTTAAATTTTTTTACATACATTTTGAGGTTATGTGAACAAAATGCAAACACAATAGTTGAAGATATTTTTATTACTGACAACTTGGCCATTTAACTTTTTTCTATAGAACTTGTAGTTTTGCCAGAAATCGAGATAAACCGTTTTTTACCCTTAAAAAGTAGAAACCTGTTCTGTATATTCCTGAAAAGTTTGATCTTCTTGAGGGTCATTTTCACAACTCTACTTTACTTAACAAAACTGACAACAGAGGTTCTGCTAATATACCTAAACTAGAAGTAACTGAGTTTTCATTCAGATTTAGTATTCAAAAATCCCTGAAAACTAAGGCAAACTTACCTTAATTTTTGTTGAAATTGTTCTTGACACCCTAACCATGTCTTTAGCCATTGTCATCAGCTTATCCAGATCTTGAAATGCAATGTTTATGCTCTCATCTGTAGCCTTTTGCTTTTCTTGAATGCTCCGTTCAATCCCCACAATTCCAGATCGCAGTTTTATTGTTGGTAGTTGTGGCTTAGAAGACAGCAGTTGCTGGCTAACTCTTAAAGAATCCCACAATCTCTTTTGCAATAAATCACTTAAGATGGAAGGAACTGGATTTGTGAAACCTTCTCTGAATGAAAACTTTATGTGATTGTAGAGGCTAGTAACTTGAGGTGCATTTGATACATCTATAAAGACGAATTTAATAGATAACAACTGTTGTGTCATGTCATACTAAACTTACCTTCATGTTCACTAAGATGCAAAACAACTTTCCTAGATCGACTGAAACTGAAAGCACTGGGTGACTCCTCTTCTACAAATATTACCAAACTCAGATGTAAGGCTAAACACGTTTGACCTCTTGCAATGGCACCAGGTTTGCCCCAAAATATCCTATGACTGGTAATAATTAACTCACCACCTTCAAAGGAGGTCTGAAATATGGAGAAAAAGTAAATAAATATGGAGATACACATCAGAATAATTACTTTTTGATCCCCATCGTAAAGTCTAACATTATTTTCAGTTGCTACTGTGTTTTCTCCATCGTTTAACACTGGAGCTGTGTATTTAAAACGATTCATAATTTTTATATTCTCTAAATTTGACAAAAAATTCTAAAATTCTTACATTCATAACCTAAAACTGTCATAACGTCAAAACATATAAATCATAGAAAATATATATTGAAACAAGGCTTATAAGACAGTGGTGACATATAGGGAATTATTTAATTTAAAATTTATTTATCAAATTTTAATATATTTTTTCTACTTTATTAGAACTTATATACATATTTGTTGGGGTAGATTTTTCAATTTGGCAGTTTTGTTTGCAAAAACTTCAAATTTTCGACAAAACTATTAGAAATGTTATTGCATTATTTAGCCGTACATTGTCTATGGTTTTTGTTAAATTGTTTATTCTAGTGGACTTAATTTGATTAGTTAATTGACTGATTAGTTTTAATATCTAAGTTTTAACAAAAGGCCAATTGTTAATTTGAAAATAAGTACTTAAATAACATTCCATTGGCAGGTAATGTAAATATTATTTATCTTTATAAATAAATATGATTGTTTTCGTTGTAGGTTAAAGTATGAAGTCTGAAGAATGCCAGAAAATACCGTGAATGCTGTCAGAGTATCAAAAACTGTAAAATGTCTGGAATATACTTGTTACATTTTGTTAATGTTTATTGTTGTTCCCATAAAAATAAATCACATCGAGCAAGATCTGGGCTACGGGGAATACCTGAAGCAGTTCAATAAAACCAATTCAGATTCTGAAAATTATAAGATACGACTTGAAGCATATAAAGTAAGTACATTCTAGTTCCTTTCACATTATATTGTAGGTATATTTCATGTTTCAAAAGAATTCATTTCGCGATCATACAAATATTTCAGATACATTTTATTAAAATTCGGTAAACCTTTGAATATAAAGATGTCAATTTTTATGTTCTAAGGTGGTAACTCGACTTTTTAACCACGTCCAGGGGCGGCGCTAGCTTTTGGTAAAGGGGGGGGGCAAAATGGTAGGTGTTGGTTTTCAAGGGAGAGGGACAAGTCTGCGGATTTTAGATCTAAGAGAAGCAAATAAGAAATTTTCTGGTATCGTAGATAAAAATGTCTTATTACAATAAATAATTCATTAAACACTCATAGGTTAGAAATCACGACATAATTTCATAGGTTAAGTAATACTGTCAGATTAGTTATAGGTTCGTTCTAACAGAACGAATTACCGATATACAAACGATAATCTTCGTGCGCGGTGACGAGTTACCGTTTACAATGATGTTACGCGCAATACGATTACCGGTTGCTTATCGGTTTTATGTGATGTTGGAACAGGCATTGTGATTATAGCTTTTCTAGATACGAGGGCAGCTTGACAAGTCAGTAACTTTTTGAATTTCCTGAGCAGTAACTTGAAATGCAACACTGCTACCAGCAACTGTCATTTATGATTATACTGCTGTCAAAGATAAAGCTATTAAAAGCAGAAATCCTCCTGAATTTGAACGAAAATGAAACAGTGAATTTTTTTCTGTTTAAACATCAGAAATGACTTTGTATGATTTGTAACATTGTAACCTAGGAACGACATTGCGATTGCGTTATATGTAAAAAGAGTCTTGATCTGTAGCATATGGAATGCTTTATTAGCTCATCTCAGCAATTTATTATAGCTTATTATTTGAAAATAAATTCTATGACAAATATACTTTTTTCTTTTTTTTGACTGAAACTTTTAAAAATCGGTCGAAACGTTTTACATTTTTGTGCAAAACTACTATAAATTTCTTTTTCAGAAATCACTGGACGGAATTAGCATATACAACAAACACAGACTGAACTCTTCCGCTTTATATGGACTGACGAAATTCTCTGATTTACTTCCCGAAGAATTCTTAAATACTCATCTAGTTCCAAATTTGCCCACTTATCAAGATAAAATAAAGGACAAAATTCCCAAAATACCGCCGAGTAAAAAACTAAAAGTTCCACTCAAAGTAGACTGGAGAGAGAAAAACGTCGTAACCGAAGTCCAAAATCAGCGTGGATGCGGAGCTTGTTGGGCGTTGGCAGCTATCGAAATCACAGAATCGATGCAGGCGATCAAGACGGGGAAGTTGAGCAGATTTAGCGTTCAACAAATGATCGATTGTGCCAGCAACAACGACGGTTGCAACGGAGGTGATATTTTTTTGCTTCTCGACTGGCTAAAAAGTAGAAACGTCACCATTGTCAATGAAGATGAATATCCAAACGAATTTGTTAATGGGAAATGTAAGAGGACTTCGGCAGAAGGTATCAAAATAAAGGACTTCGAATGTGGAGAGTAAGAAAATAAACTCTTGGGCAAAATTAGCGCACCACTAAATTGTGTTTGAATAATCTTCCAGTAATTTCCAAACTGTCTCACAAATAAGCTTTGGTTTTCTACCTTCATTTGCAACATAGTATGGCAATTGTTTGTCAAAATTCTTACTTCGACAAGAATTGCTTTAGTCCGACAGGGTTTTGTACCATATTCGTGCCAAATGTTTGTTAAAGTTTTCTAATTTGCTTCCCAAAATTAGCTTTAGGACTCAAGTTTTCTTGTATACTAAGATAAGTCGAATCAGGCAAGTATAGTCCTGATGTTTTCAAAATTTTTGGTTCTTGTTTTTTTGGGAGCGAGAGAGGGACAAACAGAGAAAAACAGAAATAAAGAGAGAGAGAGAGAGAGCGAGAAAAGGAGAGAGAGAGAGAGAGAGAGAGAGAGACAAATATGGAGACAGAGAGGGAGTGAAAGATAGTTAGAATGAAAGATAGAGAAGATCGAAAAAGTAAAAGAAAGACAGAGAAAAAATAGAGAGAAAGCGAGGGTAAGAAAGAGAGACCTGATTTATTTCGAGACATTTACAACTTACCCGTCAAAATGACGAAGAATACAATAATTTGTTGTGTGGTGTAGCAATTGAGGGTGGTGTTTTACACATGTAAGCCGTTCTGCTTCGAAGGAAAAACGAAACCTAACTGGATAAACATTTAGTGAAATTGTTAGGCTACTGTGTTAAAAAAAAAGTCTCTCAAAAAATTGCATCTTCGGCCAATTAATCATGTTTTTAAAAAAGAAAGAGGTTCGTAGTTCGTCTGAATATGTTTTTTATTTGTGTTCAGCGATTATTCGAAACCGGCTAAAGCAATTTGGATTAAACTGTTAAGAGGTATCCCGAAGTGTCCCATATTATTATCAACGACATAGCATATACCGTTTTTTAGAAAGTTGGGAAAAAACAACTTTCGTATATATTATGTAGAACTTTTGGTGAAGG
>JAVLUE010000211.1:0-20001 GCA_034190945.1 Octodonta nipae
ATACCCAAAGTAAAAAGTTACCGACAATAGTGTTACGAAAATTCATCCGACAGCTATTGCAATCGGCCATCAACCATTATTACATTATTCCGATAAATTCTGGGAACCCGAAATGTTTGTCTCTCAACAGGCGGACCGCTGCCGTTACTGGGAATTCCCTTAAAGCTTTCAGAACATGAAAGAGTTTCCCGATGGTTCGTGGACGTACCAGACAATTCCAAGATAAATATATAAATAAGAAGAGCTGGCGATAGGAGGCATTCAGTTTTCGTCGGTCGTATCGCATAGTTAAGATAAAATGTAAATAGTAGTTTCTGTGAATATAAATTGTGTTAAAGTAGTGGAAATAAATTGGAGTGAGTTGGACTGTGTTTTTAAATAAATCCAAGAACTGAACAGAACCCAAGTGTGAAAATAAAAACATTACATTGGTGTTATGTGTGAAGTGAATTTGTGGAACTTTTAGAAGTGGAAAATAAATTATCTAACAATGTATAAAACAGTGAGTTTGGACCAATTGAAAGTGGCGGACTTAAAAAAAGAACTTGAGGAAAAGGATTTAGAAATTAGTGGGAGGAAAAGTGAATTAATACAACGACTACGAGATGCCCTAATAAAAGAAGGTAACGATCCCGATACTTATTTGTTTCAAATTTCTGGTAATGGGGACATGAGTATGGTAGTAAAACAAATGGAATAAAATTCTAAAAACTTGAAAGAAGCCTTAGAAGATAAACTACAAACATTACAAGAAAATTCTAAAACCCTAGAAGATAAATTACTGGAAAATTCCAAAAACTTGAAAGAGGCTTTAGAAGATAAATTGCTGGAAAATTCTGAATCCCTAGAAGAAAAATTGGTAGAAAGATTACAAGAAAATTCTAAAGCGCTAGAAGGCAAACTGCTGTCTGTCTTTAGAAGAAGCTACAAAAATTACATGAAAATGCGCAATCCCTAGAAGAAAATTTGAAAAGCATGGTACAGGAGGAAAATTCAGCAATGCTGGAAGAGAAAATATCCGAGAAGCTAAAGCAAACAATAGTCGAAAATGAAACGCGGATAGAAGACCTAAAACAGATAATGGAGGGTGAGATCAGCAAAATAAGAGAACAGGTAGTCACAATACAAAGGGGAGAAATTCCGAAAGCAGAAACAGTCCAGAAGTAGTGGATTCGAAAATTGGCCTCGAAGGAGCAAGACACAAAATGAATCCTCCACAATTTGATGGGAAATCGTCATGGACTAACTATAGGCGCCAATTCGAGGCTGCAGCAAAGTTAAACGGATGGTCAGCAGAGGAAAAAGCAATTGCATTAACGCTCGCTCTAAGAGGGGATGCTACAGATATTTTGCAAACATTGAATACCTCGGAGCAACGGCAACGACTTCCTCGTCGGAAAACTAAAGAGGGTCGATGTGACGGGGCCATCGTCGACCTGTAGCCAACAAGCCCCAACTATCTACGCATATCTCGCTTCGCTACGCAACCAAGTTAACAGTGTCTTTGTAGATGGCTTTATCAATCAGAAGCAATGTGCAATGCTGCTGGATACAGGTGCGACAAAAACAGTTATAAGGCCCAACATCGTTTTAGAGACGATGATAAAACCAACAAAATGGCAACTGCGAACAGCGACAGGAGAAGCAGCGAAAGTCCATGGTGAAATAGAGGTTGAAATGACCTTGGGAAACACAACCTTCCTACATCGGGCATTAGTGGCAGACATCGAAGACGAAGTAATCATTGGAAGGGATATCATGAGCTCCAAGGGATTCCAGTTAAACTTCAAAGATGGAATTCTGCGAGTGAATGACGAAGAAGTGGTGCTTCACGGAAAAGATGACATAATGCTGCGAGCTGTCTTAGCAGAGGATGTCAATGTTCCGGAAAGAGCTGAAATCATTATAGATGCTTGCTTAGATGGAAAGCTAAAGCTGGAACAGTAATGATGTTTGATCCAGAACTTAACGACGGAAATGTAGGCAGAGGAGTCGCACTGGGGAAGACTATGTTTCGGGTCAAGGAGATTGTGCCAGTAAGAGTAATGAACCTGAATCATTACTCGGTTGTGCTAAAGCAAGGAACAACTTTGGGCCGTTGTTTAACAGTTTCCTCTGTAGTCAGAAGCACACAGCATGCAGAAATGCGACCAGGTAAACTATCTGAGGAACTGGAAAGACTCATCACCGATTCATCTAAGAATTTGAAACCAAACCAGAAAGCAAAATTGAGGGACATCGTTAGAAACTACCAGGATATCTTCGATGTAGGGAATGGCAAAAGAGGACGAACTGATCTGGTGAAACATAAAATTAATACTGGGGACGCTCAACCTATTCGACAGTCGGCGAGAAGACTCCCCCTAGCTAAAAGAGAAGTAGCCGACAGGATAGTCCGGGAGATGGAGGAAGAAGGTGTTATTGAACCATCCAATAGCCCTTGGGCTTTTCCAGTTGTCTTGGTTAAAAAGAAAGATGGTTCGACTCGATTTTGCGTGGACTATCGGCAATTAAACCACGCTACAAAGAAAGACAACTATCCCCTTCCAAGAATAGACGATACCCTAGATACGTTGGCTGGATCGAAGATGTTTTCCACCCTGAACTTGAAGAGCGGTTATTGGCAGGTGGAACTTGCTAAAGAAGACCGAGAAAAGATTGCTTTTACCATCGGCTCAGGACTTTATCAATTCACGGTGATGCCGTTTGGACTGTGTAATGCTCCAGCAACGTTTGAAAGATTGATGAAAACAGTGTTAAAAGAGCTTTCATGGAAAACGTGCCTGGTGTATCTTGACGACATTATCGTGGTTGGAAAATCTTTTGAAGACCACGTGAGGAACCTGGAGGAGGTATTTCGGCAACTTCGAAGTTCCGGACTAAAGTTAAGCCCAAAGAAGTGTCAGCTGTTCCAAGAAGAGGTGCAATGTCTTGGACATGTGGTTTCCGCAGAAGGAGTAGCTGTTGATAAACAGAAAGTCAAAGCTGTCCAGGAATGACCGATACCTAAAGATATCCACCAATTAAGAAGTTTCCTGAGGTTATGCACGTACTATCGTCGGTACGTAGCCGGATTTGCCAACATCGCCAAGCCACTTACTAGACTCACAGAAGAGGAGGTGCAGTACCAGTGGGACGAGGAGTGCCAGCGATCATTCGAGACACTGAAAAGAGCATTGACGAGTGCTCCGTCTTAAGTTATCCTTTGCCAGATGGGAACTTCGTTTTGGATACCGACGCAAGCAATGTCGGAATTGGTGCGGTGCTTTCGCAGATCCAAGACGGTCAGGAGAAAGTCATCGGCTATTTCAGCAAGGCCTTGAGCAAGCCTGAACGTAATTACTGCGTTACTCGCAGGGAACTCTTGGCTGTGGTAAAGGGGGTGGAACATTTCTACAAGTACCTTTATGGTAAAAGATTTATCCTGAGGAGTGATCATGCAGCACTGAAGTGGCTCTTGCAGTTTAAAAACACTGAAGGACCAGTGGCCAGGTGGATTGAGCGATTAAAAGAATTCGACTTCGAGACTGAACATCGAGCTGAAATAAGCCATAAGAATGCTGATGCCCTATCGAGGAGACCATGCCCTGATGATTGGAAACATTGCCAGCGAGCAGAAGAAAAAGGGGCTGTTCTCTGCAGAACTACCGCCATCGATGACCATTGGCAATCTGCGGAGATCCAAAGAGACCAGAAATTAGATCCAGATTTAAAAGAGGTTATCCGGTGGAAGGAAGAAGACCGCAAACCTACGTGGTAGGAGATTTCCCGAAACTCACCAATCATAAAGTCGTACTGGGCTCAGTGGAACTCCCTCTTCCTGGAAAATGGACTTCTCAAGCGCGTCCTGGAAACTCCAGAAGAGGGAAACGACAGAAAACAGATTGTAGTTCCCAGAAATAGGAGACTAGAGGTTTTACGAGAACTACATGATGGTACAACTGGAGGACATCTGGGAGTAACGAAAACCCTGGGGAAGTTGAGAGAACGCTTCTATTGGGTAAACTGCCAAGTGGATGTCAAGGACTGGTGCCGGAAATGTACTATTTGGTCATCAAGTAATGGGCCTCAGAAGCGACCAAAAGCTCCGATGAAACAATATAACGTGGGCAGTCCATTCGAAAGAATAGCCATTGATGTTGCCGGTCCATTTCCTGAATCCAACTGTGGAAATAAATACATTGTGGTGGTTATGGACTATTTTAGTAAATGGGCCGAAGCGTATGCCTTGCCGAATCAAGAGGCCTTGACCGTTGCTGATGTCCTTGTCAAGGAATGGATCAGTCGTTTTGGTGTTACCTTGAAGTTGCACTCAGACCAAGGTAGAAATTTCGAGTCTACTCTTTTCCAAGACGTCTGCAAGCTCTTGAAGATCAATAAAACATGGACGACAGCATTACACCCGCAATCCGATGGAATGGTAGAACGGATGAATAGAACTATTAACCACCATTTGTCAAAAGTAGTCTCTGACCACCAAAGAGACTGGGACCAGTATCTGCACTTGTTTCTAATGGCATATCGTTTGTCTGTGCATGAGTCCACGGGTCAGACCCCGGCCAGTATTATCATGGGACGAGAATTAAGACTACCATGCGATTTGAAGTTTGGATGTCCCCCAGGAGAAGTGACCGCAGGTGAAGACTATGTCAGCCAGCTACGTCAAAAGATGAACGACATCCATAAACGAGTCCGGTTAAACATCGAGAATGCCAGTGCCCGAATGAAGGAAGCCTACGACATCAAAGCCGAGGACGGAGAATTCCAAGTTGATGATCTTGTTTGGTTGTATAACCCGCAACGTCGTCGTGGATATTCGCCCAAGCTG
Organism: Octodonta nipae; assembly: GCA_034190945.1. Lineage (NCBI taxonomy): Eukaryota > Metazoa > Arthropoda > Insecta > Coleoptera > Chrysomelidae > Octodonta > Octodonta nipae. The sequence goes on from JAVLUE010000211.1 coordinate 4,829, forward strand.
CAGAGATCTTGGGAGGGGCCGTACCAAATTGTGAAGAAAATCAACGATGTTGTCTACAGAATAAAGAAGCTGCCTCGGGGAAAACCAAAGGTCGTACATTTCAACTGGTTAGCCCCATATGCCGGAAGTCATGACAGCGAAGATGACCAAGCCCAAGTCCCCAGTATCCAACCACCCGATGGCGAGATGACCTTCGAACAGTTTATGGCACTGTACTCTAATGGGCAAAAAGTGCAGCACGACGTGACCACAGAGGAACCCCGAGACCTGTTTGAGGTGCCCATAGAATATGCCCTGGCTCATTATGTGGCTCGAGATCTCCGGATGTCCAGAGGAATAGCCAAGGTGTTTGCCAAAAAGTACGGCCAGTTCCAGAAGCTACGGGAGTAAGATCCAGCGGTAGGGAAGGTCTTTCATCTCGAAGATAAATAACCAGTGGGTACCAGAGACATCTTTTATTTGGTAACGAAAATATTCTCGCAGGACAAGCCAACATACAGCGATGTTTGGAAGACTCTGGTAGAATTGAGGAATGAAATGATGGAGAAGAATATGATGAAATTGGCCATCCCAAAGATAGCCTGCGGGTTGGATGGACTGAATTGGAGGGTGATGAGAAGTATGATGGAAACAATCTTTCGATTCAGTGGCGTCGACATCCTGGTATGCTGTCTCGGTACTCGCAGCCCAGATTCGAAGACCGTTGACTGTTACTTCCACCAAACTTCTCGTTGTCGAAATGGAGAGTCCTGCAAATATCGTCATACTAGGAAGGATTCTGGGACATTCCGGGACGAAATGGTCTTAAGTAGGGGGCAATGTTACGAGAATTCATCCGCCAGTTGGTGCAATCGGCCATCAACCAATTCGTAGAAGGGACATTATTCCGATAAATTCTGGGAACCCGAAATGTTTGTCTCTCAACAGGCGGACCGCTGCCGTTACTGGGAATTCCCTTAAAGCTTCCAGAACATGAAAGAGTTTCCCGATGTTCGTGGACGTACCAGACAATTCCAAGATAAATATATAAATAAGAAGAGCTGGCGATAGGAGCCATTCAGATTTCGTCGGTCGTATCGCATAGTTAAGATAAAATGTAAATAGTAGTTTCTGTTAACATAAATTATGTTAAAGTAGTGGAAATAAATTAGAGTGAGTTGGACTGTGTTTTTAAATAAATCCAAGAACTGAACAGAACCCGAGTGTGAAAATAAAAACATTACTATATAAATTAAACCCACAACTGTTCATCTATAAGTTTATTTTCAATAAATGAAGTTTAAAAATAAACATAAAACCATTTAATTAATTGTGATTATAGGAAAAGTTCGAACTATGCCTCGCTGTTTTTTTGGCAGTAAGCTGAAATTAATCAGAGATGGATAGGAAGACGGGGAGTAACTGAATGGCCACCGAGATTCCCTGATCTCAGCCCACTTAATTATTTCTTATGGATTTGCATCAAGGATATAGTATATCGGACGAAGCTCGGGAACATAGAGGAGCTTAAACAACGAATACGAGATAAAATCGCTGTCATGGAACCTCAAATGATTCATATAATTAACTGGCAGGTTAAACACTTCACCTTACCTTAAATGGCGAGGTGCACACTTCGCCTTGCCTTAATAGACTGAGGTACACTTAATGTTGTTGCTCCAATCGCCTGAATCGAAACATTTAAACAATCGATTTGACCCGAAATGACCTTTATAGTCATTATCAGGGTCATCGTGAAGATCACCATTAGATAGCCAGGGGAAAATCCTAAACATATGTATTGATTTTTTTCCAACATGGTTCTTTGCTGAGTTATTTTCCAGTTTCCATACTTTTGAATCACCCTGTATACTATTTCTAATCGATAACATTCATCAGCTACGGTTCCCTAGCAAATAGAACTCAATTAATTTATGGTGAAATGAATAACGACATCTGCAGGTTTCATGAAATAAACTAGTTCACAGAGAACACCCAATCGGAAGTCGTATATTGTGTATATATTTTTTTAGGGGAGGTAAAATTCGGTAACCGAACTAACAGCCGCACGTGTTTTCCAGTTGCGCACAGCCGTGTGGGGTTTGACCTCCTAAAGCACCTCCATCGCCCGCTGAGTACCTGAAACCATCGCCAGATATAACTTGAAGCACCCACGCATGGTTAAGAATTCTCACTCTTCTATTCGTTTGCAAGGGATGACATTCCGCACGAAGTCGCTTATGTGCCCTCAACTCTCGAAGTCACATGGGAATTTCACCTGTCACTTCATATATACCTTCCATCGCCGCAATTCTATATGCACATGCAACCCTAAGGATTATCGATCTAACCACTTTCTTCATGAGTCTACGATACGTCGGGACTCTCACTACTCTGTGCCATATAGGGGCCCATACATCAAAATTGATTTTACCACACCATACAACAGACGTCTGTTTGCCGTTCCCGGCCCATTCACATGGTGATTGAATATGGAATCAAAACGACTTTCAAAAGCAGCAACAACTTGAGGAGCATGATTATAAAAATAATTTGGTCAAGTGCGAGTTGTACTCGCATACTTAGGGTTCCGTACCACCTTCAAGATTCGAATATTCCAGTTTCAGACAAGCAGGGAATGAGTGCATTTTCTTATATTTACCCTAATATCTTTTAAAGGAAGCGTTTAAATTTATAAAGAATATACACTTTGATTTTCCACACATAGACTTTTTATTTTATCTGCTTTAGGATTCGCTTGATTTTTATCACAATACATATGTATTTAATTTTCTAATTTGGCCCCCAAAAAGTAACATTAGAGTTTTATTTTACTAATAAACTTTCAGAAATGCCTTTTATAATCTACTGTCTGAGTTTTGAGGCTCTGTAGATTGGAAGAAAAACGGCAAAATAGGTCAAAGTTTAAATTATAAATTATTAAATCTGTTATTCAAATTATTTAAAAATATAAATAAAATATATTTTTCAAATTTTAAATAGTGTAGTTTCTAAAGTGGGAATTAAGTCGATGTTTAATATTTTTAATATCTTTTATACAAATGATTTAAAAATATGATATATTGTAATTCACATAATGAGCCTTTTATCTTATATATTACATGATGCGTTTGAAAATTGAATCTTTATTTTCCATTTAATTGTATAATTTGTCCCTAAAATTACTATGGGGGTTTTCTAGTAATTTATTTTCCGTTTAGTTCCATTATTTGGAGGCCAAATAATAGAATTAGGTTTTTTTTTCTTTATATTTTTCCTATAAACCAAAAAATGAGGTCTTAGAGTTTGGGGAATAAGGGGGAGAATGGATAATTTTTTTAAAATATTTTTTAATATATTTTAAAATATTAATTTAAAAAAAATTAAAAAAAATATATTTGTACCTATTCGTCATAATGAGCCCTGGGATTTGATATATTACATGACCCGTTAGAAACAATTATAATTTTTTATTTTCCATTTAATTCTATAATTTGCCCCCCAAAATGCATATTAGGGGTTTTTCCTTATTTTTCCAGTAAAGTTCAGGTCAGGGGCTATACCTCCATTGTTTGTTCAAAATTTTCCAGCTAATGGTTTCGGAGATAGGTGGGGATGGGTAAATTTTTTTATATTTTTGTTAATATCTTTTAATTAATTTATTTTATAAATATGGAAAAAATATATTTGTTTTCTTCATCATGAGCCCTTTTATTTGATATATAACGTGCTGGGTTAGAAACAATTTTAATTTTAATCTTCTATTGAATTCTATAATTTGCCCCCCAAAATAAATATTAGGGGTTTCGCCTTAATTTTCCAGTAAAGTTCAGGTGAGGGGCTATACCTCCATTTTTTTTCAAAATTTTCCAGCTTATGGTTTCGGAGATAAGGGGGGCGGAATGGGTAAAATTTGGTATATTTTCGTTAATATCTTTTTAAATATTTTTTTTTAAATATGAAAAAAATATATTTGTGTTCCTCAGAATGAGACCTTTCATTTCATATTACATGATGCGTTTGAAAAAATTTTTATTTTTAAATTTTTATTTAATTCTATAATTTGCCCCCCAAAATTGACATTAAAGGTTTCTCCTTATTTTTCCTGTATAGTTCGGGCAACGTTCTATATTTCCTATTTTTTTCAAAATTTTAGGCTCAGTAGTTTCGGAGATCAGGGGGGGGAACGGCCGATTTTTTTAGTTTTTCCCCCCAGAAGTACCCCTAAAATCAATTTTTTTTCTTTTACGATATGTACTCCTAATTGGGTCACCAAACTATACATTGATGCCAAATTTCAACCTCTTCCGTCCAGTAGTTTAGGAGAAAATGGCTGTGATGTGACAGAGGCAGAAATCCTGAGTGATATTATAAGGGTATCCGTATATTGTATATACGGAACCCTAACAAAGCCCAATGCTCCTGCAAGGCCAGTTAACTGTATATACAGCATACCATGTCAATGTGACATTCTCTACATTAGGGAGACAAAGCACCACTGGACACGAGTGTTACAGAGCACCGCATACCTACACTAAGGATGGAGCTAACAAAGTCTGGGCTAGCGAATCAAGCATGGGCTGAACACCATAACATTAACTGGGACTAGGTCAGGTAATTCTCATGGAAGAGCACTGGTACATTTTTTTTTATAGAAACGGCATATATAATCACATACGAAAATATAATTAGCTAGCCCAACGTCCAAATTAAAAACGTTTGGAGACCCCTTCTTTAGTCACTGCCACTACGCATCACCGACAATTAACCGAGGGATACTGCTGTGCTGATTGGACCTGATAAGGGATTAATGGACCCAATTGGCATAACCAGTGACGCATGACCTTTTAAGGATGGATAATCTGAATTCTCCATCATTCACCTGATGACGATAGCTGATTCAAAGCTCTTGAAATGTTAGTGTGATCAATTATTTCAAGAAGAGGCTGATCCAAGGGGGGGCACATTCCCCCGGAGAGCCTCAAAGTTGGTAAATTTAATATTAAAATGAGTTAATCTTAACTTTACGAGCCAAGAAGAAGGTAACTTCTATGTGTTTAAACCTCAGAAGGATTGTTTTTAACAGTGTGACGATATTTCACAAAGAAAAAACTACTAAAATCTACCAATGCATTTGCAGAAACCTACTAAAAAACTACCCCCGTTTAAAGCTTAGAGGTTGTACCTTCTGGAGATAGCCTGCAATGCACAAGCCACAAATATCGTGGTAACACCAAAGAGAAAGAGGGCAATAGAGAGGGCAAGAACTGTTTCACTCGTTTGGGAGCTGGAGCTTCCAATGAAATACGATGTTGTTCATTAGCTGCTTCCATCCATTAAGTGAAATAGCCTGTTGCTGTCTCGATTCCCTCTCTTTCTAGCCTTGCCACGATTTTGTGCATTGGGTGCTATCTCCAAACTGTACAATGTGTAAGATTTAAAGTCTGACGACAACTTAGAGCATGAAGGTACAAGCTCTAAGAACGACAATGACACCAATTTGATGACATCCAATGATGTAGGATTTGCAACTATTATCCAATGGGTAGCGCTGTATTTATAAAAAAAGACAATCACAAATTACTGTAATTTAATCTTATATGTGTGAATAATTTTTATTAATTTGCTCTCATATGAGGTTCGTGCAAATATGTAGTAATAACTACTAAAATCTTCTAAACATTTCTTCTCTACCAAAAGCTCTAAAAATGTATCTAAAAACTACCAAAAAAATAGTTTTCTACTAAATATGGTCACAATGGGTTTTAATGAATTAGCCCAAGAAATGTGGGCTTAAAATTATATTTAGGTTAATTTAGTACAGGATCCCCCCCTGAAGCATAAAATCGCCTCCTCCGCTGAAGCACGTGACTAGATCCCCCCTGATTTTAAGACCAAGGAAACTTCTAGGTTAAAAATATATTCACTTATTTCACATTATTTTGTACATAACTTTGACAAACACATTGTGTTTATCTTTTAGAACTATCATATTTCAGTAATTATTCACTGACTTGTGATTTACTGGTTTTTCTAATTTTTTAAGTATATGTGACTGCTTCTGAATAGTATAGATTATTGTTCAAATTATTCCCGTCAGTCTAGTGGTTTTCCAGAATTCAGTGAGTAAATCCGTAAAATATCCAAATGTTATGATTTTTCCAATTTATTATCATAGAAAATTATATGTGACCAACTCTCTTTATAGATTACAGTATAATTAATCAAATTAGTTTTCTCAAAATTCATTAAAATACCTGCAACAGTTTTTTTGAAGTGGGTAAAGAACCTAGAATACTCTTCCTAAAGAAATTTCTATATACCTTCCCAGGTGACAGATGTAATCCTGAAAATTCTAATATTCTACAGTTTTATTTCACTTCAGATATAAAGTTTAAATTGTGTGGTGCAAAAATGTCGGAAAAGTTTCTGGTTACTGTTGAAATAAAGTAACCGAAAACTTTCTCAGATTTAGTTAGTTGATACAAAGAGAACATAAAATTTATAATTACCCTTAGATTCGAACATATTTCGAAAGTTTTGAGATCCGAGATTCAGCCAGATTTTAATGATGTCTTTATTCTCAGTGCCAAGGGTTTAAGGGCAATACGAACTAAAGTTTGTGAGAAAGTTAGCAGTTGGATGAATATCCGAATAGTATAGTTTTGGTGGCTATTGTAGTATTTGCGGTGCTACGTAAAATTTATGAAATTAGTAGTTATGATGAAAGCTGCAATATGCGATAAATAGTCCAGTCAATGAAGGCAAAAACGGTAATACTGGGTAATTTGTCTAAGCAGCACCGATTTTCCTAAAAATTTGGAATTAATTTTTTTCTTAAGTTGACCCTGTGCCGGGGGTTGTTTTTTTCCCGGGCGAGATTCTACCCCTTCTTGGGTGTGAAAAATATTATATAAAAAAAGTCCGGGAATGAATAAATTAACTAAATTTAAGCAACTTTTGTTCCATAAAGTTTTTTCTGAAAGTCAATTCTTTTCGAGTGAAAGTACTGATTTTTCAACTAAAAAAAATACATATTTTCATACGGTTTTTTGTAAATAACTTATGCAAATATGCATTTTAAAAAAAAAATCATTTGAATCAAAAATGTAGCTCATAAAAAAAACAGTTTATGGTTTCTGTAGAACCAATGCAAACGGAGTTATAGCTTGTTGACATTTTTTTTATTTGTCAATACAAAAATTGAAAGATTTATCGTGAAATAACTGAAACACAATGCATTTTTCGGGAGAAGTTTATAAACACTTTTTTAAAGTTCTTAAAAATCCTTTCATTTGGTTTGTCATAAAAGTCTCTAGCGACTTATGACATAAATAAGTTTTTTTTGAGAAAAAAAAATGTACAAATTACCCCTTAAATACCACCCCAGTTGAAATTAATTGCTACCACTTCACAAATCACCAATTTGTAGTTTTTTTATAAGCTAAAAGCTCATGTAAATTGAAAATGTATTTGACCCTTATTTTTGAAAGGGCTTTTTATCCTACAAAAAAAAAAAGAAACATAAATTACTCTACAAAATTTTGCCTATCTCTCATAGTTATTAAGTTATTTTGAAAAAAGACAGTTTTACCCTTTAAAAAAGTATTTATAGTTTTCCCGAAAAATTCATTATTTTTCAGTTATTTCACGATAAAACTTTAAAATTTTGTTTTGACAAATAAAAAAAAATTCAACGCGCTATAACTCTGTTTGTATTGGTTCTACAGAAACCACAAACCCAACTTTTTTTTATATAAACTACATTTTTGATCCAAATGATTGTTTTCTTAAAGTGCATATTTTTAAAGTTATTTACGAAAAACCGTATGAAAACATTTTTTTTTGTTGAAAAATCGATACTTTCACTTGCGATTAATTCGAATAGAATTGACTTCCCGAGAAAACTTTGGAACAAAAGTTGCTTAAAATTAGTTAGTTTATGCATTCCCGGAGTTTTTTTCATATATTATTTTTCACCCCCGGGAAAAAAGCAACTCTCTGCTCTCTCTCTCTCCTCGCTCTGCTCTCTCTCTCTCTCTCTCTCTCTCTCTCTCTCTCTTTCTCTCTTTCTCTGCTCTTTTCTGCTAATATCCCTACCTAAATAGACTATCTACAGGGTGTCGCATTTCTACAGTAATGTTTAGAATGACAGTTCTGTTCTATAAATTGGTTTAGCCGTGTTAGAAAAAACAATGTAGTTTTATGGAAATTCACTGACATGTAGTGCCTTAATTACTGTTTTTTCTGATTTTCTGGAAAACCGTAAATCTCACGTTATAGAAAATATATATGGTATCTTTCTGTAATATTCCTTAAAATGACGTTTAAATCATCAAATTTGCCTAACCCGTTTTTGAATAATCACTGAGCATACTTAAATAAAAACGTGACGACGAATTGATAACCTCTTCCTTTTTGGAAGTCGGTTAAAAAACATACAAACGCGTTTAAATTTGTTACAATGGTTTGATAATTCTGTTTTTTGTGCTTTTATCACAACTTTAAAGGAACCTTCAAGGTACAATCAAAACAAAAATGTTACCACAAACGTATATCAATTGCTAATACTGCTGTTTGAATCTGAATAATAAGTTTTTTGTACTACGATTTGAAGTATATCTAATGATATGAAACACCTTCAGTGTACAAACGGCAAATGTGTCATACAAATGAGTACTAACGTAGTACAATCGATGCAGAAATTTTCTACTTTCACATCAAAATTGTCAAGTACAGAGCAGATTCTTTAAAAAAATTATACATTACTTCACAGTTTGCGTATTGCTAACAATAATGCGATAATGATTAAACAACACTTTTTCTATTATTTTATCGGAAAAATATTTTTTTTTACTCGATCTTTGTATAGGGGGCAGATCAAACGAATCAGAAGGGCGAAACTATGGAAAGACAACAGTTTACGCAAACCAAATTTGATGTTTTTTTTACAATTATTGTTTTATTGATAACCGATTTACACTGTTTCTTTGGATCAATTAACTACTCATATTAGGGAATAATTATTAGAATACAGTAAGTGCTAATTAGAATAGCAATAATAACATGCAGCCTCACACTAATTCATCGGCTTGTAGTTATAACAAATAAATTCTGAAATAAACATCGAAATGCAAATTTATAATAATTACTGTGTGCATAGTTACTCATGAGAATTTATTCAAAACTCTGCAACGTTATCAAATCAATAACTATAACAATTAGTATACCAATTTATTCAATCTCTAATAAAGAGAATGAACTAAAACAACTCAATTAGTTATTAAGTAATGAAAAATGAAAATTATGTCAAACATTAGAAACATAAATTTTAGAAAATTTATTACTCAAACTATATAAGAAGGATTCTATCAAAATTATTAAATTATGGAGCACAATAGTCTCAGATCCTACCGCGTGGTTACCACTTTACTACTATTTGCTTTTTTATAATCATAGATTTTTAAAATATGATTGTTATTAGAAAAATACATTTGTGGTGGTTGCCTCTCAATATATAAGAGTTACATATCGTGTAATTGAACTTTGTTAAACCCTTACATTTTGAGGTTTTTGGAAGTAAAAGCTCGAGCCTTCTTGCTTAAAAACGCATTATAGTCATTTCGATCCTAAAGCAACAAAAAAAATCAGTAAATAACTCTTTAGCCCTCAGTACTTACTATCTTCAGTTTAGTAGTAGAATCTAAAAAAAACCTAAACCAATCAAACTTTGCAAAGACACTTTTAAACTTTCTCTCGCCAGAGGACAGGATTGTTCCATATACTATTATACTATGACAAAAATAAACTCACTAATTTTTAAATCATTGCGGTAATACCTACCACTTCTCAAAGATCTAAACAAGTTACAATCTGTTCAGAGAGCTATAGCCATATAAAAAAGTAACATTTGCAAAATAGTCGATTGTTGTGAATTGAGGTTTTGCATTAATTGAAATAGACCCATTTTGTACTATTAGACCTATACAAAAAGATAGTATTGTTTGCAGACTATCCCTGTTTTCCAATTAGCGCACAATTGAGCACAGTGCGGCACAGTGCTAGCACTGAGTGTTCCAATTACAGCACTGGCTCGCACAATTGAGCACAAGAAATAACTGTGCCTTTGGGATGTTTTACGTAGGTTTACCAAGTAAACATAAAACTTTATCATAAAACATGAAGTATGTTCCAAATAACGTCCGAAAATTACGGTACAGGGCAACACAAAAACACTTTGAGCTCTAGTAATTGGAAAACAACCATTATTGAATTATTCTGTAAATAATTTACGTACTCATAAACGTCAATTGATAACTTATGAGTAATACACTTTTAACCTTATGGTGATCAGTGTACTCTACCGGTTGGTTTTAAAACAACCATGTTCCAATTAACGTCCTAAAAATTGCCGCACTGTGCGGCACAAAATCACTTGTGCTCTGCTAACTCGAAAACAGCCAATTTCTCCAACCAACCGCCTGCTGACGCAACCATCGTTTAACATGTCGAATTGCATAATCTTATTCGTTTCTCTGTGGTTTGTGGACTTAACCCTACATTATTCATAACTGACAAAGGCAAAGCAATTATCCAGTGGCGGGTTAATATTGAAAATCAATGTATTGTTTATCAGAATATTTTTTTTGAAAAAGAAGTAAATTGAGTAAGAAAGGCTTCCAAAGCCTAAGCTAATTTCAGATATGCCCAAGAGATCACAATCTTCACAGAGTTCACAGTCACAATCTGCCAACAAAAGTAAGCAGCCGACATTAGAGGAATCTTTCAGAAATGCAACTCTTACTGACCAGGATATAGATGGTCAGGTTGCCAAGTTAATTCGTTATGTAGTAATTAAAGGCGGGGAACATGTTATTCTTAGAAAACCTGAGATAAAAAAAACAATTCTGCCCAATGTTGGATCACATTTTGACGCAATCCTTAATAGGGCAAGAGAAACTTTAAAAGATGTAACATGTCCAAATTCTAGTTGTTTCAGATTTTTATTGCCAAGATCTTGTAGGTGTATGGGTATGACATTATTCCTTTAGCTGATAAATCATCACCAACATACATTGTTACAAATTGTTTGCCACATATTCAAGAGCCTACTGAAGAAAATGAAAACTTAGAAATTACACACAACCATGAAAATGAAGCTCAATATCCTGATGATGTCAACAGAATACTGTTGTTACTCATCCTTTCACATATTTTTATGGCTAACAATAACATTAGTGAAGGTATGACTATTAATAGATAGAAAATAAATGTATTGAAATGTCACATTCTTTTGATTTTTTTAGTATCAATGTTTTCATTCCTCAAAGCCTTTCAAATTGACCCTGAAAGAAAACATCCTATTTTTGGCAATGTTAAAAATTATATTTTCTCTACCTTAAAGGGACAGAAATATATTGAAATAGAAATGGATCAGGTGACTAAAAAACAGTTTTTGAGTTGGGGATCAAGATCAGAAGCAGAGATTTCCAAACATGACATTTTGAAATTTGTATGTAAAGTAAGGTCATTGGCAACACTTAAATTCCTCTTTTGATAATATCAATATGTGTTTTTAGATGTATAAAGATAGACTACCATCATCATGGATTGCTCAGTATAAAACTGCAGAAGCACAACAACTGAAAAGGATTGTAGATGAAACACACATAGAACCTTCATAACTATTATCTTGTTTTGTTTCACAAGAAATATGTGATTATTGTATGTTATTTATTGCAGTATTAAAATGTCAATTTTGGTATAAGTATAAACATTTTCAATTATTCCCCAATATTGGGGGAAACCCCCGGACAATAACTTCAGATAGGCACACTGCTATCCCCACTTACTCAAAATTTACTCAAAGGTTAAATAATCTAGTCTCACATGACAGCTATACAACCACTCATAGTTTGTTTTGTGAATGATAATTGTTGCATTTGTACTTTGAAATGGCTTTAGAATAACATGACACTTATTGATAAGTCTGTATATTTCAAATGTTCAAAACAATTCATGGTCTAAATCATGTCAAATATTTTAAGTACTCTTATAATCCGACAAATTCTTTGCTTTTGGTCATACAACCATATATTTTCAGTTTAATTGTTCAAAATTCACATTCAACATCCATGGACATTGTTTGGAATTCGAACCCATGACTACAATCCACTCAATTTATGAAGGGTGTGCTTCAGCTGCTGAGGCACTGGATCTCTTTTAATTTCTCTAATTGCACTGTTATTTTATCTCTATTAAGATTGGGGTCTGATTCATGTCATGTAAAAATGTCAACTGTATATTTAACTTTTCAAACTTGTTTTTTTAAATATACCATCTTTTTTTCACAGATGTAGAAATGCCTCGGTACACCCATGTTGTCCGTAAGGACAAGCTGACACCTACTTGATTCTTCCACTAAACCATGTGAATACAGAGTACCTGGCACTTGCAGATCCAGAGGAAAAAGGGGCTAAAGCCCCTTTGTTGTATGCTTTCTTAGTGTTTATTTAGCTAAAACCTACCTTCAGCATAGTCACCTCCCCCAAACAATGTCAAGCTCCCCAAATTACAATCCTGGGTCCGTCACTGGTACCTGACAGACCTTACAAATATTGTCACAGGACTAGAAAGAGAGAGCAATAGGCTATTTCACTCGATTGGTAGCTGCTTCCACCCACCAAGTGAGTTAACCTTAGAACATAAAAATTGAGTATTCAAAGGAGTTAATATGCTATACTCAAGTTTAACCTTAATTGTGCGAAATTCCAATTGTATGAGGAAAGGCAGGGGGGAAAGATTTATCGTTACCCAAAAATCTGAACAAAACAGATATTAAAAATTGCAATTAATCTCCATTGATTTCTCTAAAATGGCTAAAGTCTTAATCAATTTAATATTTTAAAATGTATTCTATTAAATTAGATTTAGAGATCATTCCATACAATTTCTATAGTATTCAAAATTCCTTTTTTCAAATACTTGGAAAAATAAATTCAATAATCTGTAAACCTAAAAAATATCACATAAATTTTCTTCACGAATTTTTAAAGTTAAATGAAAATGAATTAATTCTTGGCCATACAGTGGTCAGTTCGGATGTATATTTATGCTTGATGTTCGGATCACGGTGTAAGAAAAAGGTGGTGTGACGCCTATCTAAAAAAGTCGCTACTTGTGCTAATAAACTACAGGTGGTTGTGTAAGTCGAATTCCACTTGCGCTCTATTCATGTATCTGTGGATATATCACTGTGTTTTTGGTTGCGTTACTATAATATATTCTGCAGCCTGATTTTTAAAGAATTGTTTGGCAGTGTGATACCGAATTGTAACATACAACAACAAAAAAAATCCATATTTCTGTTTGTGGTATGAAATTCTAAACTATGTATGTGATAAAATAACAACTTGCAGAATATCATATAAACTGTATGCATAAATCGTCTTTGTTAATTTTAATATATTCTAACAATATATTGAAATTATTACATCAATGAATTAGGGTTTACCTTAATTGGCTCTGCTTTTTTCCGGATTTGGACCGCATCATTTTTTCGAATTAATTTATTTATATATCTGAAACCAGCATATAAACAAAGTTTTCCGACGTTTCGCCCAGACTTATAACGGGCTTTCTCAAGGATGAGAAAACAAAACAAATGTTACTTACCTTGTGGCGACTCCATTCGTTTCGTCTTTTTATAAAAAACACACTTTGAAACCTCACTTTTTTAAATTTGTCACAATGACGCACAAATTATAAATGAACCAATACTTTGGATCTAGCCAACAAAGCAAATTATTTCTTTGTTTGTAAGAAAATTATTTCTTTCTTAGCTAGATCCAAAGTATTAGTTCATTTACAATTTGTGCGTCATTGTGACAATAAGTTTAAAAAACGGAAGTTTCAAAGTGTGTTTGTGAGAAAAAGACGAAACGAATGGTAACATTTGTTTTCTTTTCTTATCCTTGAAACTGCCCCATATAAGTGTAACGTCGGAAAACTTTGTTTATATGCTGGTTTCAGATATATAAATAAATTAATTCGAAAAAAAACCAAAACCGGAAAAAGCAGAATCATCTATGACTCACTAGGGTTTACCTTATTCTAAAATTAAATCAAAACACAAAAGAAATCATCAATTAATCTAGTAAATGATCGCTGTCAAATTTGAGAATCTGACTTTTTTTATCATTTACTAGAAAAATAGTTGTTGTACATACACCTTATTGACAAGTAGTTATTTTTTTTCTCTTAATAATCTAAACTTAAATTTATTATGAGTTATGCTGTAAAATATTTCAACATGAAAATTTTTGTGTCCCGTGATTATTAAGGGACCGGGCCTCTTACAAACGTTTTGTTTACAATTAGGATATTCTTGACTAGTTCAACTGAGACCGTTGTTTCGCCATTTCTTATACACCGTGGTACGGACGACAGCACAATGAAATACATGGCATAGACAAAATACATTTGACATCTGTGGGGATTCTTAATTACTAAATACTGTTGGGTAGTCGATTTTGTGGAAATTTGGAAATAAAGTTAAACAAGATTTTTTAAAATGATTGTTAAGGAGGTTCTTGATTATCTTGTCTGTTCACTGGAGGATTTCGTCCCTCACATTTTAAACGAGCGAACACCTATTTTGGCAGTTTCTAAGTATTTATCGGAATAATAATTAGGTTAAAAAATAAGGATATTCTTTTTTGCAATTTTATTCAAATATTACAACAGCTGCAAATCGATAATTAATTTCTTTAAATGTCTCGACAATTTCCAACTATAAAAATGTTATAAATTAATAATGTAAATAAATATTAATCTATTATTAACATAATTAGCATTTTTAATGAAAATATATGTATCCACAAAATCTTGATACATAAAAAACTTATGATCAAACAAAATAAGCAGCCAACTGTGCCATTTTATCCTTGGGTGGTCTCCCCCTGCCACCACGCCCCCTCCCACTTCCGCCCGCCCTGCCTCCCCTGAACGGCCTGGGTGGTCGACTAACGACGGCAGTTTTAGGCCTATCGACTAATTTGGCGAAATCTGTGCTACAAAAAACGCACCCTTTCGATTCTACTAGACCGTTGGGTAGTTTTGATTTTTCTTGTTTGTATTCAACACTGAAAAGCTGAGCACCACAGTCACAAGTTTCTTCTAGTACCGCCACCTTT
>JAVLUE010000212.1:0-20001 GCA_034190945.1 Octodonta nipae
TATCATCATACAGCTGGCTTCTTTAAGTTTTCTCTTTTTTAAATTTTCTTCTTTCAACAAAATCTTTGTTTTATCCCAGTCTATCCTATGGCTGCCGGTGCTCGTTAATACATGATTGGCCAAATTTGATTTGTCCACATATCTTCTGGAAATGTTATATTGATGTTCTTTTTTCCTTACTTTTAAAGGTCTTGAGTTTCACCGGTATAAGAATGGCCACAGTCACACAAAACACTGTACACACAATTTTTAGAACTCTGGGTTGCGTTAAACGGTTTGGTATGTGTGAGGATAGAGCGCAAGGTATTATTTGTTTTAAAAACAGTTTTAACGCTGTATTTATTTCCTAACCGCTTAATTTTTTCCGATACACCTGAGATATATGGAATTATGTTCATAATTTGGTTGTCTGTTTGTGTTTGGTTAGTATTAGTGTGATGGTTATTTATGCTGGTTTGTTGTTGCGATTTTCTTTCTAACTGATTTATAGTTTTATTTATAAAGTCTTGGGGATATTCATTTTGAAGTAGATGTTCTTTGATAATATTGACTTCTTTGTTAAAGATTTGGGTGGATGAAGATATGTTTTTTGCTCTATCATAGCACTTTACAACACCTTTCTTTACATTTAAAGGATGGTTGGAGTGAAAATTCAAATATCTATTAGTATTTGTAGGTTTTCGATAAGTACTTGTACTTATTGTGTTGTTTGTTCTATCTATAAGTACATCAAGATAAGCAAGTTTATGCAAATTTTCCATCTCCATTGTAAATTTTATTGTGGGTTCTTGACTATTGATGTAATCTAGGAATGAGTGCAGTTCTTCAGCACCATACTCCCAAACCACAAAAATGTCATCAACGTATCTCCACCACACTTTTGGTTTATTTTTATATGTGCCTATGAATCTTCCTTCGAAATGTGTCATGAATATATTACTGATTATAGCAGATAAAGAAGAACCCATGGCCATACCAAATTCTTGTTTATAGAAATCTCCTTCAAATTGAAAATATGTAGTGTTTAAGCAAAGTTCGGTTAATTCCATAATTGTGTCAATGTTTAATTTTGTTTTGTAAGGTAATATCTTGTTGTAATTTATTTTTTATAATTTGTAATGATTTATCAACAAGTACATTTGTAAAAAGACTAACTATGTCGAAACTTACTAGTATATCATTTCTGTTGATAATAATGCTTTTTAATTTTGTTAAAAAATCATTAGTGTTTTTTAAATTGTTTGAATTATTTTCGTAAGGTTTAATTATATTTAGTAAAAATTTTGATATGTTTTGTAATGGTGAATTTATTGAACTTACAATGGGTCTCATTGGTATTGTGTCTTTATGTATTTTTGGAACGCCATATAAATGTGGAGGTTTACTATAGTGTGGTGTTAAATGTTTTCGTTCTAATGGAGTGAATTCTTGTTTGTGTTTTGTTATAATGTCTCTAGCGGCTTTTTCTATATTTTGCGTAGGATCTTTTTTGAGCTTAGAATATGATCCTGTGTTAATAAGGCCCATCATTTTGGTGTTGTAATCATTTTTATCAAGTATAACCGTAGCGTTACCTTTATCGGCAGGTAGAATTTTAATTGTGTTGTCTTTTTTAAGTTTTTCTACGGCATATTTTTCTGTAGGAGTAAGATTGTGTTTCATTTTGTGTTGCTTCTCTAGAAGTAATTTATTTCTTATTCGGTATTCACTGGACACTTCTGGAGGGAGTTTTTGGGCTGTGTCTTCAATCGCAACTATCAGATCTAGTTTAGGTATATTTTGCGGAGTGATTGAATAATTTAATCCCTTAGAAAGTACGTATTATTCTGTTGGTGTAAAAAGTTTATAAATTTTGATCGCAGTACTTTTCATAAAGAAAAGCTGGAATACCGATGTAAAAAGAGTGATTTTAAATAAATCATAATTTGGTTGTAATAACAGCTAGAACCTTAATCTGAATCCTAGTGATAGCTTATAACGTTGAGATTAATAACGCGATCTTCAGATCGATATTGTACGTTAAGTGGATCTTACAAAAATGCAATTTAAATAATTTGTAGAAATACTTTGCAGGTCGTATCGTATTAACCACGATAGTTCGATAGCGATATGCAAAATATATCTTCGTATATCTTGGATTTTTGTCATAGTGTCGTAAAATGTATTAATAATGCTATTGAAAATTGGCTTAAACGATGGACCTTCCGATGTTTTGACAGTGGCGGATCCAGTCTGTGGAAAAAGCCATTTAATTAATATCATTAAACTGTATACAGGTAACTATTAACCTAATGAACCAATGAAAAAATAGACCAATATGAGCAGGCAATAGTTATGTAAATAAAAACGTAATAAACTTATACTTATAAGAAAAAACATATAATAATACAAATAACCACAATTTTCATCTTGTGCCAGCTGTCGCATATTCGTACATTTAATGCAATGTTTACTATTATTTGAAACCAACTTCTCGGCATTATAGCGAAAAACCAAGATAGACAAATTGAAGTGGAATTTGTGAAATTTCAAAATATCTTTAGTATATTCCGGTCAGACTAGTCTTGTTAATACGGTGGGCTGTGCAAAATAGCTCTCTAAATTATTTAAATTCCAATTGTCCAAAAACTACTTATTCAATAGTATCCATTGTGAGCAATATAAACTTAATATTAAAGTATTATTTTGACGATGACTAATATTCGAGTATTAGCTTCCAGAAAGTTATAAATTTTTGAAAGAATACACTTTTGACCAGTTAACTCGGTAAAAAATGATCCAATGAGGATGTATTAAGAAGGATTTCTTATTCCATACAACTCTCCTGTAGACGGCATTACGGTTCCTCCATTACTTTTCATTATATAAGCAAAAAAAAAAAAAAGAAATTCGTATTTTTGCGGGTTTTTATTATTTAAATTGTTTACTCCTATGAGTTTGCTGTTAAAATCTTATCAATAACTATCTATAGACTGTTACTGACGTGATGGTATAAGCGAATTGCTGTTGAATTTTATGTCCGAAAATGAGTTAAATTTTGCTCTATAAACTGGTGTATTTAATATTGTAGAAATAATTTAAATGATTTTTTTTCAAGAATATACACCATTAAAATAATAATATATATCCATAATTTAGTTTCTAATACATATTAATCATTATCTATGACAAATTCCTTCATTCTTCTGAAGATTTCAACAATGACAACGATGAACGAAAATTTATCCAAACTACAACTTAATAATCCTTTTTTTCTTCGTCTTTCCCTACCATTCATTTAACAACTCTTACTATTCAGCTTACGTTTTGTTTTACAACGACAACCACAAACAGGAACTATGAATAAGAAAAGCACTGCTATCTGCTATTTGTTTTATCCTTCGAAATAGAACAACTGGTATTTTGTCAGTCGTTTGGTTTTCGGCTCGCTATCATTGCTAACTTATATGTTTCTTTGGGGAATAACACCACAATAGAAATAAAACTACGTATATTTAAATTTAAATATATTTAAATATAAAGCCATTGACAACGAAGTCAGAATAGACTTTGAAACGTTTGGTATTCCTGCAATATACGTAGTTTTATTTCTATTGTGGTGTTATTCCCCAAAGAAACATATAAGTTATCAAGAATATGCCACAAACAACGTTTAGAAGACAATTAGAAAGCTATCATTGCTGTTAAAAAACAGTTGAGGGTAGGTGCTATTGTACACTGTGCTGCTTACGTTACTGTTGGATAAACGCTAAGTTGCAGTCAGTAACCGTATGTCTTATTTGTTATTTATTTGTTATTTGGAGCGGACAATAACAGTTGTTATTGTTGTTGAGTAAATAATAGTTGTTAAAAAGCAACTATGTTAATAACACATCACTATCATATACGCATTATGCGATGTACAGATATTATTTATGATTATTCTTACTTCATCTTATGATCTATATATATATATATATATATATATATATATATATATATATATATATATATATATATATATATATATTTATCCAGGGTTTTACAGCTGTCGCTGTCTCCCCATTCTCAACCATTGTCGCCACCTTTCTCTATCCTTCCATTCTCCCTCCTGTAGATCTCGTCTTTCCATCGCCTCGTCTATTTCGTCTCTCCTCTTTTCCTCCTTCCTATGGGACTCCAATCCGTTACTCTCGATACCCATCTATTCGTGTTCGCTCTTCTGACATGTTCGTATCAAACTAATCTTTTTTCCTCTATATACTCGACAACATCCTTAGTCACGCCCATTCTCCTTTTAATTCCTTCATTCCGGACTCTATCCATTTTTGTAAGTCTACAGCTACTTCTCTAGTATTCCATTTTTATGGCTATTACTTTATTTCTATTTCTTTTATTTAGTATCCAGTTTGTTGCTCCATAAGTCAGGATGCTCCGTACTATTGTATGGAATATTTTTGTTTTTGTGTTTTTTGTTATGTGTCTGTCCCAAAGCACTGGATTAAGCTGTTTGATACATGCTCTTGTTTGTCCTAATCGGCTATTTATTTCATCCTCCGTTGTCCCGTACTTTGAAGTTTGGCATCCTAAGTATTTAAATTTCTCTGTCCCTTTTATTTGTCGGTTTTCGTCTATCTCTAAGTCTTTTACTGTTTCTTCTGTGGTTGCTAGATATTCTGTTTCATTAAAGTTTATTTCTCTCTTACAGGTATTCATTTCTTATCGGGATCCCCATTCCTTCACACTTTCTCTTCCAGGGTTTGAGAGTCCGTTCCAAAAATATTTTAAAAAGTGTTGGTGATGTTGAACAACCTTGTAGCAGCCACAAACCACAACCACAAATGCTACAATATTATTATCTACAAATAACAAAATCTAAGAGATATGAATGAATATTTGTGCCTTATCTTATACCTACACCCCGCCATCGCTGTTCAAATTTCTTTCAACATGTTAGAAAGGTAATGTATGAAATCTAATTACATTGAAAGATCGTAAGAAATAAATATACAATATTACATGCATGCTATTTAATAATTGCTCAAACCTACCTGGCATAATTGATAACCTTAGCATGATTCCTGCTAATTCCTATCGCCTTAGCCGTAACGCTGTGCATGTCAGTCATCGAAGCTTTGTCCCCACTGATCGTCATCCATCCTAGCGGCGTAGCTCCGTGAACCCCAGCATGCGAAGCATCACCCAACACTGAAGCTATCCATAGTTCTTGAGAATCAACATCGGCACCAACGATGCTGTATCCAGGCGGTGCCTGTACCATCGCTCTTAACTCAGAACCGATTCGTTCCGGATGAGCGTTGGACGCCGTCATCCATGTTGCTTCGACGGCTCTTCTCGTGAGCGTTCCACAGACAACAACCTGTGGAATGATAGCCCCATATAATTGATCTGCAGAAAAAACTCTACTCAGAACGAAGTATATATCAAACAAACTGGTTTACAAACCTGGATCAGTTACAGATTTTGGCAAATTCTCCTTGTCCAACCACACAACCATCTGATCAAAAATCCTTTTCCTATTGTTCCGCCAGTATGATAATTTCCTCGCTATTTCCAGTACCTTTTCTGCAGCTGCGCTATCTCCAGCCAGTACGTTTTCTGAGAATTTGTTGAGGAAATCCTTTGATAGAGGATTACCGACGTTGTGTGATGCTCCATCTTTATGAGGTAGCTTGAAAAACCAGCAGCATTCCTCTATGTCGGTACTGCACCAAACCCCAGTTCCCTTATACACTCCATCTGTCGGATCCTTTTTAACTCTTGCGTAGAATTCTCGTTTGCCAAGCTCTTTCTGGACAGATTTGGAGATGTGCTGCATGGCTTCCCAAGCGTTGTTGCCATCTTTCGTGACGAGTAGCGGGCATTTTTTTAAAAGTTGTTTAAGAGGTAGTTTTCGTTCGATTTCTATGTCGTCTGAAAATGGTATGAGGAATCCCCAGCCTTTATCTTTTAAATGATGCAACGGATACCCCTCCCATGTCAGGCATAATAGTTTTGGGGTGATCTTCATAGAAGTACTGATTAAATTTGGTCCTGGTACCCAGTCTATGGAATCAGGTTTGGTGCAGAGTTTTTTATACCAAGCCGGGTACCCTGGTAAGACCGGTTTGACACATGGTAGTCTATCTTTGGCTTCCCACAAATAGCGAAACTTTTCTTCCAAAGGATCATTTTCTTCTTCAACGCCTTTGTTTTGTTCAGTCTCTGATTTGATATTTTCCTCGGCCGTTTTTCTGTTTCGCGTTTTAGGGACTTTTAGGTTTAAATCTTTAACAGTCCAATCTTGGTCCCACATCCATAGATCTTCCTTATATTTGTCATCGTGGAGCAGCTGACAGGCGTGATCGGCTCTTTGTGCTAGAAGAATTTTACCTTCGCTTTCTAAGTCGTCGTAGGCTTGATCGGATTCTTCGATGTACCGCTGCCAATTTGAATTGACAGGTAAGTAAGCTGTGCCGAGTTCTAACATACCTAAAAATGGTACATTATTGTAAGTTTATGAGTTTGATCTCACAGAACTGCCGATTTCAGTATGTAGTACTAAAAAAAACAACCCTTACAATTCGAGAGTTAAAAAATTCAATATATCAATTTTTTATAATACTCTGTTAAAAAAGAAATTTTTATGAAACCTTTTTGGTTACTCTCAGAAGAATTAGTACAAAAATGGTATTTCTAGGAAATTTTGTAGAAATCAAAACACAGAAAGAAATTTGAAGACGCGAGATGTAAAGACCGACATCTAGGATTTTTGGGGAAACTAGCACATAGAGGTTCCGAATCTGGAGCCGTTCCATGTAATTGCTGTTACCCGTAATTCCTAGGTTAGGATGTCACGATGAAATATTTAGGTTAACTTCACCTGTCAGAGATATTGAATACTCTCTTCGAGGTGTCATTCTTTTGTACGCATACAAAAGAATGAAAAGAATTAAAAGAATATATATTATAAATTAGAAACCGTCAATGGGGTGGAGAGGATTAATACTTATACAGAGCGGTTGCAACAACATCGTATAGAGTTGAATTATAGTTGTACAGGGTTATTCAGAAAATGATAGACAAATAATTTATGATGTGTGACCAATGCACAGAAACATATACAGGGTGGTTTCAATGTAGGGTGAATTAGAGTTACACTTATAGAAAGTGGGCCAAATAATAAAACAAATAAAAAAGTTAAAAAATATGTGGATATTATAAAAAAATACAAATTAGACATAGGGAGAGATAAGAATACGCTAAAATACTCAATAGAATTGTACCTTACATCAGATAAAAAAAAAATATGTCAGAAAATAGTTATTGATTGCAGAAATTTTCTAAACGGTTTTTATTTTAAGCCGGTTGAAGTCGGTTCTTTTCTAAACATAAATTATTTGCATAATTCTATTTCCATTGAAGTACCTAATTTATAAAACTTAATTCTGAAAAGATATATTGAAAGGAACAAAAGTGCCCCCACAACAACGGCTTTAATTTTATAGTAAACTCACTTATGTTATTTTCACTTGAATTTATCTGCTATTGACAATATTGTTTCACAACGTTACTGGCTTCTTCAGAATATAAACTAGAACTAAAAGCTAAATGTCTAAAACCACTACAAAGAAATATAGGGATTCAATTACAGAGCTATTAAGAGGAATATTGAAGCTGGTAGGAGGGAATTATCACTATTAAGAAAGAACAAATATTGGAATTGAGGGGTTTAAATGGAATAAATTATGCCTGTAATGAGTTTATCTATCTATACTATTATAAAATTGTAAGTTTGTTTGTTCGGGCATCACGTAAGAACTACTGAACTGATTTTGCTGAATCCTTTTTTGTTGCAAAGCCTATAGTTTGACTTAAAATCTGGTATACATTTTATCTCCCTACATTGGCAGAAACGGTAGATATAGCGAATAAACTTATACCACGTTGGACATCACAATTACTCTATTGGTTCCACAGCAAGCACCAAATATTAGATACTTGAATCAGCTGAGCTTTTATTCAAAATTCGGAATATGCAAATGTAACATGTTTCGATTTAAATATAATCAGCTGATATATCAACCGTAATTTTACAGGGTGTTCTATATATAGGAAACTTAGTGCAGAGTTCAATGACATGGAATTAGAAAATCTAAAAAATAGTTATGTTAGGTAACAGCTGAATATATGCAATGTGTTTGAAATAAGGGGGAGTGGAATGAGTTATACAGGGTAGTTCAAAAAATTATATTAAGTGGGTCATAACTAGTTCCATATACCAGGTGGTTCATAAACGGGCGGATTAAAATTATAATTATATAGGGTGGATAAAAAAATAATACACAGTTTTGCTCACAAGTAGTTGCATATACAATATTGGTTGAAATAAGGGTAGAATATTTATTCAGGCTGGATAAAATTTATTCAGAAAATAATGTGTTATGTAAGCAGTTAGGATCTTTGAATTATGTTCTTGAGTTATTATAGTTATGAAATGGGTTGAAAAAATGTTAAAAGAAGTTGTTTATTCAGAGTGCTTGAAATACGAGATCGAGTGGAATTATAGTTTATACATGGTTAAAAAAATATTTTATATCCACAAGTAGTTGCATATAAAGGATGGTTGAAATATGTAGCGGAGTATAATTACAGCTTTACATATGGGTTTAAAAAATATTATATGGAAAAGTTACGATCTACAAACTGATCCATTTACCGGATGGTTGATATATAGGGTGGAGTAGAATTTTAATGATACAGGGTGGTACAAAAGTGTTATATTGGGTGGCAAATAAGTAGGTGCATATACAAGGTTGTTGAAATATAAATTATAATTATACAAGGTGGGTAATTAATGGTAGAAATATTTTGTTATATAGCAGTTGCATATATGGAGTACCTGAAATATGGGCTGCAGTACTTATAGTTACAGTTACACAGTGTGATTCAAACAAGATTAGAAACAGCTGCAAATGAAGAGTGCTTTAAATGAAGTGTGGAGAGAAACTATACTTTATAATGTGGTTAAAAAATACGAGGAAAAATTGTGAAATAGCGTGTCTCATAATCCGTTGCACATATAAGATAGTTGAAATATAGGGTGAAGAAGTGTTATAGTTAAATATTTAAAAAATGTTATATTGGTTGACCAATAAGCAGCAGCGTATACAGGGTAGTTGTAATATATACAAGGCGATAAAAAAATTTCAAGCAAAAACGTTACATATAAGCAGTTGCAGTTTTGGTAAAAAAATGTTATTCTGGGTGGCCGATAAGTAGTTGCATATACAAGGTGGTTGAAATAGAGGGTGGAGTAGAATTATAGTTAAACAGGTTGGATACAAGTTTTTTGTAGGATAGAAGCTGTTGCATATATGATTGAAGTAAAATTATAGTTATACAGTGTGAATAAAAATGTGTTAGAAAAAGTTGCATATACGGTTGGTTGAAATATAAGGTGGAGACAAAGCAGTTGCAGTTTGGGTGAGTGTTTAAATAAAGTTTTGATGTTAGGGTGCCAAATTGTGTTTTTACATTTGTGACATACCAAGGGTTCCACAGGCATTTCCATTAGGGTGGATCGAAAGGTTTTAAAAAAATTAATAGGGTATGAACAGATGCATCCTATTATATATAGAATACCTGAAACATGGGGCGAAGCAAAATTATAGTTTTAGAGTGTGATTAACACAAGGTTAGAAAAAGTTGCATATAAAGGGTGATTAATTATACTTTACAAAGTGGTTAAAAAAATATCAGAAATAATTGTTATATAGCGTAGACCATAAGCAGTTGCATAGCTGAAATATAGGGTGGAGTAGAGTTCTAAGAAGGTCTTAACAAAGTTATATTGGGTGACAAATAAACAGCAGCATATACAGGATTGTTGCACTATAGGGTGAAGTAAAGTTACAGTTATACAAGGTGATTCAAAAAAATGTCAAATAAAATTGTTACATAGAGTGGCCCATAAGCACTTGCAGTTTTGGTGAAATATATTCGGGATTGGTGGAATTTATAGTTAAGTTATATAGGAAAACTCATATGTTTCATAAGTTATTTCTTTTTGCAAAATCTTGTACATTCAGTGCGCGGATGAAACAACGGGTAACGGCTAGTATCATATAAACTCATTACAGGCATAATTCAATTCCAATATTTGTTCTTTGTTAATAGTGATAATTCCCTCCTACCTGCTTCAATAATTCTCTTAATAGCTCAGTAATTGCATCCCTATATTTCTTTGTAATAGTTTTAGACATTTAGCATTTAGTTCTACTTTGTATTCTGAAGAAGCCAGTAACCTGGTGAAACAATATTGTCAATAGCAAATAAATTCAAGTGAAAATTACATAAGTGTGTTTATTTTAATATAAAATTATCCATGGATTCATAGACTATATAAACCACCTGAAGAACAGATAACATTATTTAAAACATTTACCTGCTAATGTTACAGGATGTGGAAACCTCTCCAAAAATAAAGGAAATACTTTGGTCAGGACTGCGTAAGTGGCTCTAACGTCATTACAGCAATATCTCATGACACTCTGGAAATTTTCCTTAACTTCAGCCACCGTACCTTCCGTGAACAAATCCCTGGTTTCTTTTACTAAGGTTTTATCACAATACAATTTGTAACAATCAGCGAGATTGTTCAAAGAACTATACCTCTTCCACGATTCATCTTCTTCACTAAACTTATCCGATTTTATGACCGCCCGTTGGTAGCTAGTTAATCCTGCAACACACACATGCAAACTCATAGTGTCAACGAATCTAGTGCCTGTTTTTTTCAACCAATACTGTTCTTTGATCCTGGCGCGATCATACGACACATTATGACCGATAATGACTTTCGGTTTTAATTGGTGCTCCGTTAGATTGACCCCGTGTTCCTCCGGGGAGCTTTCTAACGGAATGAGATTCGAGATTGAGTAGAAATGATTGGTGAACGGCTTGCTGGTGCCTTCAATAACTGACGGGCTGATCCATGCATACCAAGCCTTGTCACTGACAGCTGTGGCTAAGGTGGGGATATGTCCAGCTACCATAGACACCTGGAAAAATTAATGGATTGTAATACTGATTATACGAGGGTCGGCTGAAAAGTAATGCATACTTGCTCATAACAGGCGAACAAAATATTATACGGATGGGCGCGCATGCTCATTCGATAGCCATAACCTTCCCTTCCATATGTTCCAAGTTTCGTAACTGTTGGTTGAACGGTTGCGCGTTCATTTGTATTACAATGGCAAGCCAAACACCTGCTATGTGCAGGCGCTTGAAACAATGTGTAGTGATTGAAATTTTGGCGGTGGAAAACATTACGCTTACTGAAATTTATCGGCATTTGCAGGCTGTTTATGGAGCTGAGACGGTTGACAGAAGTACTGTGAATGGTGAGTCACAAAAAGCAGGAATTCTGAGCCGGATACGTTGAATATTTCCGACGAACAAAGCAGTGGAAGACCAATTTCTTCCAGCGATGATGAGCATCGTTGTCACGTCGACAATCTCATTCAAAGTGAAGGAATATCAACAGAAAAAGTAGGCTTTATTATTCAAAAGTTGGGCTATTCAAAACTTTGTTCACGCTGGGTACTGCGTATGCTTACGGAAGAAAATAAACGTCAACGAAAAGAAGCTTGTGAACAACTTTTGGAACGTTATAGACGTGAATGAGACGAATTTCTTTTAAAAAGGGACCTTAAGAGAAACAGATACCCAATAATGAAGAAGTGAAGGCCGCTGTAAGCAGTTGGATACGAAAACAACCGGAAAAATTCTTTAGGAACGGATTTGAAAAATGGGTTAGCGTTGGGAGCGCTGTGTGGAGAGAGATGGCACCTACGTGGAAAAATAAATATGTCATTTTAAAGCTAAAGAATTCTTAGTTGATTTTTTAATATTTCTTGCCATTCTCGAGTTATGAGCAAGTGTGCATTAGTTTTCAGCCGACCCTCGTATATGGTAAAAAATTCATTTCCTAATTACTAACAGCTTTTAATTAAGAAATATCATAGTGTTACGAAATTTACCAAAGCCGACCCTGTTTCATTTCACTACGACAACAATCGCTTTGAGATAAAAAAATGGTTCTCGAAAAGACTCGGCACCTGTAGGAGTGATGATGATTCGCAAAAATCAAAACAGAGTCGGCTTTGGTAAATTTCGTAACACTATGATATTTCTTAATTAAAAGCTGTTAGTAATTAGGAAATGATTGTGGAGAAGATCCTTGGCTACTCTATGTGTTCATTGGCGTTTTCTCTTCTCACTTCTTTTGTGTAAAAGATAAGTATTTGAAATTTCTAATGAAGCCAAAATGTTGTAGAGTCAATTTGGAAATAGCCCTGATTACTGGTTGTTCCTTAAAGTCACACATGTCCTTAGAGGAAAAAATCTATGCAATATGATCAACCAGTTTTCCTATATACAAATAGTTGTAGTGTATTTTGTTTAAATGTATCTGTTGTAGAAACATGTTATCTCCAAGTCTGGTATGCATTAATTATGTGTCATTTTTTTAATAATCTTTTTTTTGTGTTTGCTAACTAAATTTGTAAAATATCTTCATTTTTTCAGAATTGCTCCTATTGCACTTTTTCTACATTCAAAATCCAAAATACTTATCTGTTATACTATATCATTAAAAAGGTTTGAAGCCAGTGGAAACTTAGTCACTATATCTACAGGATGTAAATGAATAAATGCCAGAGATTTCTAGATGTGCTTCCTTGTGTCATTTTAAGACAAGGTGTTGAAATCTTCAGATTTTTTCAGTTTTTTTTTCTCCTGACTACTAAAGTCTTCTATATATTTGGTTCAATTTTAGAGCATTAATGACTCTATGAAGTCTTCCTAATAAGATCACAGAAATGGGCATGAAAATCTACAGGGTGGTAATTTTTCTGGGATCACATGTTCTTTCTGCCCCTGGCAATTGACCAAAATTGTAAATAAATTTCTTATGAATTTGCAATCTTTTTATTTCTTGTGTTTTATTTCATATCTGCCACTGTTTTTGTGTGAAAAATGAGGAATTTCATATGTACTGTAGAAAGAAACAATCCTTCTGTTATTTATTTTTGTAACAGCTGTCATATTAATTCCTCTTATTGACAACTCTAACTTAATTGTTGTTAATTTACTCTCGTTGATTTTTACTGATACACAGTGATAGTTGTGCATGACTTCTCGCGAATTTTCAAACGCAGAAATGTAATTCCTTAGAAGCGTGGAGACATTGCCTTAAAAATGACCTTTTCATCAATTGTGCATGAAGTCACAACCTGATGTGTTCAGCAGCATCCAAGATTCTTTCATGAATTCACAAACTGTTGCTATGGGTTTCAAATAAATCTTATCTTTTACGCAACCCCAGTAATAAAGTCCAGTGGGTTTAAATCAGGGGAGCGTTTTGGCCATATAATTGGACCAAGACAGTGTAACTGTCTGCATATTCTTGGTTAAAATATTTTCACACAGGAGGGGTGTAATGAAAAAACCTTGTCTCAAAACTTTAGTACTCACCTCAACATCAAAAACTAATGCTTCTTCCAAAGGAAAATGAACTTGTTGGGGTTCCAAACCTGGTACATACCTTGTCCAACCCTCTTGCATTATCCAGTGTTGTGGAGAATCTGGGATCCCAACCAAAAGAGTGTGAATTAAATCTCGATATGGCTTTGCTTGTTCTTCCCCTATAATTTGAAAGTGTTCCTCAATATTGTTACCCTCTAGTGGTGGAATTTTAAAATCTACATTTTCAATAACATTTCCTTCCTTATTAAACATATTGTGTTTGGCCAACTCTTTTTTGCATTGCTCTATAAATTCAGATGATACAGATTTGTTGCAACTGTCTTCAACAAATACTTGATTATATATTTTCCTAGATAACATTTGTATGCCAATTTCATTATATCGTGGGTCTGCACTTGATCGTTTTGTTGGGTATTTTGGTATTCTCTCTTTAAATTTTTTATTTGGATTTGGTAAAAATATTTTTGTTGTAACATTTGGCATAATTGTTGATGTGGCTCTTCTAAGTGGATCTGTCCCGTGGTTTAATAATAGATGCTTGTTGAAGTTTAACATTTTTTTAAACAAGAATTTAAATGAAATATATAACTTTTTGAAAGGATTGTTGGCAATGAAAACGTAGTTGTTTCCGATATTATTAGTCCTTTGTAAATTAGCATCTGAGATATTAAATCTTAGTATATATGAAAAATGATAAATATTACAATCTTTCAAATGTTGAGATGATAAACATAACCTATATATTTCACAGTTTGACATATATCTTCTTCTTCTAAGCTTATATCCACCTTATATCGAAACAACCCCTATATGGCATTATTTTTAAATTTATTTTATGAAATTAATTATAAGTTTCAATTCTAGAACTTGTGTTACTTACTAGGGGCCAGAATAATTTATTACAGTTAAAAAAAATTAAATAATACAAATTGCATAAATGTTGATGGTTGCGACATCTCGTATGAGATAGCCAAATATCAAACAAGCTGGAACTTCATTGGCTATATCACCGTGGATATGTTTTTATATACAAAATGTTTGTTAATTTGAATAATAAAACCCTTTTGTCTATAAAACTCGTAAATATTGTTAACTATTTAAAAAATATATCATTATTGTTGTTGGAAACGTCAAGGTCAGCATGTCACATAAACGTGTTATCGTCATGGTGTTTTTGACATTAGTGACAAAAATATTTGCGAATGTTAATGTTAGCCGCTCTGCATTGTATACGGCAAGTGTGAGATCTTTTGAAACGGCCGTTAGTAAAATGTGCAATGCCGACGATACAATTTTAAAAAATAAATTGGCTCCACCTCTGTCAGAAGATCGACATAAAGGACAAGCCGGCCGGATTGGAATTTTTGGCGGGAGTATTGAATATACAGGTAAGTTTTGAAAGATGAAAATGAAGTGATTAATGAGTTTCTTTTATAAAGTAAATACTAGAACAATTCCATTAATTTCATATTATGCATAATAATCCACATATGTTTAGTATTTACAGTATTTGCTAGTCCTCTGTGGGTGGCGCTGGCATCGAGTCAACTATTTCTTTTCTGGGATAGATGGAACTAGATGTTTCATCCTCTTGTGTTTGATCTGTGATCCTCATTGTGATCTACATGACATCCTAAACCTAAATATTTTTATACAAGGTGTCTTAGAACAGGATGTACTTTTACTAATACAGTAAATATTACAAAACTACCAACGAACATGAGTGCTCTATTTTACTTGATTTTCCACGGCTCACTAGTAAAGCGATTTGCAGTCACCTGACCATAGAA
The DNA here is from genome assembly GCA_034190945.1 of Octodonta nipae. Classification (NCBI taxonomy): domain Eukaryota; kingdom Metazoa; phylum Arthropoda; class Insecta; order Coleoptera; family Chrysomelidae; genus Octodonta; species Octodonta nipae. The sequence goes on from JAVLUE010000212.1 coordinate 15,324, forward strand.
GGCTGCAAGCTGCAAGAATCAATAGGAATACAAGGAATAAATTATCTTTTTATATGCATTTTGGCTAATTCTGGTTAACACAAGAATCTATTACTTCAAGCTCATCATTACTTTTAAGTTCATCTTCTAAAAACTAAAAAGCCCCTTAAAATGGAAACAGTACTCATCACCCATAATTTTTAGTAATTTTTATTTGTGGAACATTTTCTTTTTTTACATTCAAATATTATTACTGATTTTCTAATAACAAAACAAAATGTAGTCTTCTTCTTGGTACAAAATCAAGTGTTTATTTATACAGTGGCTACTTTTATAGAGCTTTAATATATCACTTACATTATTAATTTGTTGAAAACTTTCACAGTCCTTAAATGATTCGAGGCTAGCCTTTATCGTCGATTACAAGGTATTGTCTTCCGCAGAAGCAAGTGTTTTTACAGTAGTAGTTTTCTGTAGTTTAGGATTAATTTGATCAAATTCTTGTCCCTCCTACACCCTGTCTCCATTACAAATTTCAAATACTTATCTATCTGTTTTAGAGGAAATCTCAGTGGACAGGCACGAAATTCTGTTAACAAATATTATTTAAATCTTTGATTTTTATTTAACAACAATTCAGCCAGATTTTTTTCATGGATACTTCAAAAATAATTATAGATATCATAGCAATATTTACAATTTTAAAATTGGGCTCTAAAGGTTATAAGTCTTTGACGTTCGGTGCTTACTCTTATCCGATTTTAGATATTATCATACCACACTTGACAATATCTCATAACAGTAGTTGGATTTCTGTTCGTGCGGTTAGCGTTTTCTCGAAATGAAGTTTGTTTTTTGGTAAATTGAAAAAAATGCAAAAACGACAATATTAATGGATAAAAAAAGTTTTCATGAAAAAACAGTCACCAAATTTTACCAAATTTTAATGATTTACTCTTTACTATATCATCTATGTTTTACCAAAACAATATGTTAAATTTAAATATTTAGTATAGTAATGAACCATTTAAAAAAAAACTTTTTTTCAAAAATCAGGTACAGAATTACCGGCCTATTTCCTTGCTCAGTCACTTTGGTAAAATTTTCGAATCTTTGATTCTAGAAGAACTGTTCTTCAAAGTAAGGTGTTCTCTTGATCTAAATCAGCACGGATTTTTTAAGAAGCGCTCCGTCCTAACTAATTTGGTTCCGTTTGTGCAAGAGTTAACTGCAGCAATGGAAAACAGCTTAGAGAGTTGTGCCGTGTACACCGACTTTTCCAAGGCTTTTGTTAAAGTTCACTTCCCTACTCTCTTAATTAAGCTTGGGAATTTCGGTGTTCATGGATGACTCTTTCTGCTTCTAAAAAGCTACTTAGAAGATAGGTCACAATATGTTGTGGTGAACAATGTAAGATCAGAATGTATTCCAGTGACTTCTGGAGTGCCGCAGGGGTCACATCTTGGTCTCTTATTGTTCAGCATTTTTTTAAATGACATTGGTTCATGCTTCTGTAACACCGAACATTTACTTTATGCGGACGACCTACAAATTTTCAGAACTATCAGGGACACCTCTGATTATGTAAAGTTGCAAAAAGACTTAAACAGATTCTCTGATTACTGTACACGAAACTGAATTGTTGTTAATAGTGATAAATGTCATTCCATCGTGTTCATCAGAAAACCTTGTGATGTATATTTACTGGGTGACAAATTGAAGTATGTAGATCACGTTAGTGATCTGGGGGTTGTATTAGATACACATTGAATTACTTGTTCAAAAGGCTCAAAAAATGTTGGGTTTCTTATTACGAATAACCAAAGGTTTCAAAAATGTCAGATCGCTCACCACCCTATACTATAGTCTTGTTAGATAGAATTCAGGAGGAAATGTTCTGACATATTTTTCTTATATAAGATAATTAATAATCTCCTTGATTCCGAATATCTAAATAATCATTTTTTATTCAGTGCTAGGCCTCACACCCTCAGAAAAGGAGAAATATTTATATTTGCAATTGAACGCTCTAACTCCAATTATTATTTTAACTCGCCGCTGCCACGGTGTTACCGATCGTACAATATGATCGATGAAAAAAATAATAGTACCAATTATGACATTTTCTCCTTAAGTTACTCGGTTTTCAGGAAACACATATCACAGGCTGTTGACCTATGTCAAGGATCAGTCTGTTACTTTTGAATTTGTACCTTACGGTTTTCTTTTTTTTCCCTTTTGTAATTTAATTAAACGTACTTGCTTGTTCTCATGTTACAATTATTGTTAAGTTGTGCCACCCTGTAATAGGGCAGCTGCGACTGTCTGTAGGGGGGCCCTACTCTTTAAATAAATAAATAAACACTCACTCATTTATCTTCTGATAATAATAATAGTTGTTAATTTTTGTTTATGTTTTAAAGAATTTCTTATAAACAACAAATAAAAAAAGACCATCATTATATCTCTTTGCCGATTTTTGTTTCTATTTTTTGTAACATTTCATATATTCTCATTTTTTCAATTTGTCGATAAATATTACATATTCTATTGAAAATATGCAAGTACAATATCTATTGTGCTTATATTCACTCGTTTATCACAAACTGTTTAAATAAATAACCAAAATCTAAACAAAATTGTTTTTTAATGTCAGTACTAGAGATAGTGGTTTTGTAAAAAGAAATTCGTCCATTTATTCTTAATTTTTAGCAACAACAAAATTCATGTATGCACATATATGTTTTGATATACAAACTGCTTAAATTGTTATATGAAAAATAATTTTCCAGGTGCTCCATATTTCGCTGCAATAAGTTCTCTGAAAGTAGGTGCAGATTTGGTTTACGTCTTTTGTAATAAAGAAGCCGCCGTTGTGATCAAAAGTTACAGTCCAGAACTGATAGTTATTCCTGTATTAGACGATACAGAGGCAATAGAAAAAATCGAACCATGGTTGGAAAGACTACATGTTGTTTTAATTGGACCAGGCTTGGGCAGGTTACAGTCTACATTTGACGTCATAGAAAAGGTTATCGAAAGATCCAGAAATAGACAAATACCAATGGTAAGTTTAAAGTGCTCTTGTTTATTCGCAAAGTACAATAATTATTCTTCAGGTCATAGATGCTGATGGTTTGTTCTTCATCTCCCAGAAACCTGAAGTGCTTAAAAATTACCCAGCACCAGTAATTCTGACGCCCAATGCTATGGAATTTAACAGACTCGTTGGGCAAAACGGAGACGGTACAAAACTGGAACGATCTAAGATATTTCTCGACTCCATGGGTGACAGTAAAATCACATTACTATGCAAAGATCATGACGATGAGATTATAAGCAAAACGGAGCATTACAAAGTTTGTGGAGGTGGATCTGGTCGAAGATGTGGTGGTCAAGGTGATCTTCTTTCAGGTGCCGTGTCAACTTTCTTGGCTTGGGCTATTATGAAGAACGAAGACCCTGCGTTAGCTTGTTATTCCGCTAGTAGACTCACGAGAGATTGCAATGCCAGAGCATTTGCTAAATACAAAAGGAGTATGACTGTCACAGAGATGATATCAGAAATACATGGAGTGTTTGAAGATAAATTCGAATTATAATTAGAATAAGATTATAATTTTTTTTGTTATTGTCTTTGGGATTTTTACAAGTAAAATATTTAAATTTTTGTTTTTTTTTCTTGTACTCCTCGTTTTTTCCAACATTTAATACTGCAATTTGTTGGCTTTATATTCTTGAACCAGTAAACAGATCCACCGTGAAGGGACAAAACAGATATATCCACAAATTTTCCTCAGAAAAAATCTTTTATTTGAACAGTGACATTTTATCCAAGAATATGCGACAAATAGTATCCTCTATATTTTTTATGAATCATTTTCTATATTTAACGTCAACATGTACGATATTTGTACATTAGTTTTAATTATATCAAAAATAATTTTTTTTGGAAGACGTCATGCAATCTATCAAATTAAAGGGCTCATTATGAGGCATACTAATAATAACTTATTTAAAAGATACAAAATTACCCCCTCATCTCAAGAAAATTCTAGATCCGTCCATTTGCCTTGACAGCTATTGTCAGTGCACATGCATTTAATGCAATATTACTATTATTTTAAACCAATTTCTCGGTATTATAGCGATAATCCAATATAAACAAATCGAAGTGGAATTTATGAACTTTCAAAATATCTTTAGTGTGTCCCGTTCGGACTAGTTTCCTTAATAAGGTGGGATGTTTAAAATATCTCCCTAAATTATTTAAATTCCAATTCTTCAAAACCTACTTATTCAATAGTATCCATCCCGTGAACCCATATAAACTTAACATCATAAACTATCGTTTTGACGATGAGTAATATATATTAGTTACCAGAAACTTATACATTTTCGAAAAAAAAAAAAAAAAATAAATACACTAGTGGAAAAAATTAAAGGATCAAAAAATAATTCCAAATTTTTTGACGTTATTCAAGTGTCTGGTTTTCGTACCGGACTTTAAAAAAAAGTATTTTAAAGCTTGAAGTTTCTGGTTTTGAGACCTGATGAAGAAAAATTTTTTCAAGCAAACGTGTATCGCTCAATCCTAACGAATACCATAAGAATTTTTTTTCAAAATTTTTTCTGTTCTCTCTTGGTCTATGAACATGTAAATTTTTTTCGAAATAAATCACTCTATTTATCGGATAAG
>JAVLUE010000213.1:0-20001 GCA_034190945.1 Octodonta nipae
GAGTACCTAATGGTGATATGCAAAATGATAATAAAATTTAAAGATTTTTTAGTGATCAAAATTCAGTGGGTAATAATTTTAAAATGAATAAATAAGTTATGAACTTGAATATTTCATTACTTATATAAAGAAATAAAATAATATATACCCTGTTATAGTACTCTAACCCATGACCCCTTTTGGGAATCTTGTGAAGATTAGATTGAATCTTTTTGAGGATTTATAACATATTGCAGACTTTTGCTCAAATATTTGCTTGAAAAGTTTTAATTCAGTTTCAATGATTGCTTAATTCTTTGCTTTAAAAATTAACAATACCTTACAAAGATTTAAGTGACCAATATTACAGTGGTTTAGTCAGATTTTACTAGACAATTAGGAGAATTTTTTCCGAAGATGTACTCCTTTCAGATTTTAACATTTAATATCTGCATAAAATAGACAATAACAAGCATTATAATCAAAATGTATATATAACTAACTGTAAAAACACAAAAGCTAAAGCAACAACAGGGTTGTTTTCTGACAAAAAGCCACATACACTTGAATGGTTCTATGTACAAAGTAAAAATCAAATAATTATCTTTAGACATAATAAGAAAGTCATTTGATAACCATTATTATGCTCAAGCTCATTCTTGTGATCTTATGTCAGTATTTGTACATCATCATAGACAATTCTATGATTGGAAATAGATGATTGTTTCAAATTATGCCATTATGACATGCTTATTTTGGCATATGACTTATTCATTAAATCTCCTTATTTACACATGAATGTTCCCTGTAGACTGTGAAAATACAAATATTATAAATCAAATAGTATAAGATTATTAGAACCCATACTGAAAGTATAGGTTTTAACTATAAAAACACAGAGCAGTTAATACATGAACATAAAGGTTGATAAAGTAAATTAAAAGTAAAACAAACTAAAACCGAAAAAGTTAAGAAATAAATTGAAATGTGGAAAGAAATATGATCCTTTTATAAACACACAATGGGCAAGACAAGTCATTCAGATAACTGCTAATAAATAAAGAACAATGTAATACTAATCTTCTAGTAACATAAGAATTAGAATAAATGGATAAACAATTATGTGAATTGTGGACTAGATATTATTATATTTGTTGATTGCATAATCAACACTTAATAATTGTACAATTTCTAACCTCCTGCAGGTGAGTTCTGATTGATAGAGTTTACTTGCAGTTACTAACAAATACAATATTAATTACTGAATAATTCACATAATTATGTATGCTCATTCCTTCAATATAATTTATGATTCTGTATCTAATTTCAACATCATATGTGAAAACAATAGTCACTTTAGCTCCAATAGGCAACTTATCTATTCAACTAATGATAGAAAACAAAATAAAACAGATTCCCCAATTAAATAACAAGGGCAAAAAGTGCATTTACATTTTACAATGGGAAGAAATTGTCTAACAATATTTTACAAAGAACACACTCAAAATATTTGTATTATTAGAAACAAAATACTTTTGTTAGTTTTAATCATTATTACTTATACTTTTCAAGTTTTAGAATCATATGTACATTATAATGTACAATTACTGTCCATCTCACTTACCAATACTAATGGACATTGCTTTGATGTTGGATAAAAATCAGTATTGAAGAGGAAGAACTGATTAAACATTACTATTACAGGCATCTACTGTTAACATTAAATGTTAAAAGTATGCCCCACAAATATCTACTTTACAACCTTTATTTTCATAAGACTTCATTTTATGAAGGATCACAATGTGATTTTCTTTCAGTAGTGAGTTCCATCAGGGTTTCTCTAATTTCATTTGCAATTTCTTCAGCTTTTGGTACTTCAGACATCACCCATGTATCATCAGGACTATTTAATTTTTCTCTACATATAGGGCAAGTCCCTTGTATAGCACTCCTAAAAAATAATTACATATTGTTCAGTTATTTCTTATATCCTATATACTAGTAATAGAAACATCAACAACTGGTGAAATGCACAGCCAACAGTAGTTGAAGAGAAACTTAAGAATCTCCAATTTTCTTTGCTGCAAAATATCAAGGGAAGAAAAATTTGGCAAAATTGAATTAATAGCTTGAGTTAATTTAGTTCATTGAATAACAAATGTGCTGTGTTTTCTAAAAATGTTTTACTGCTTGGACCAATAAAGGAAATACAGAAAAGATATTTTCTGCAAAAATCCAATGTACACATTTAGAACATGAAATGTTTCTATGGCTTAACAATTTGCAGCAATTACTGTTTGCCTTAAGAAACAAGCTAACAGGGGGTCTGGGGGTTCAACCCCCCCCTCCCCCCCGAAATTTTGGCATTTTTGTTTTCAAGATTCAATTTTAACCAATTCCTCATGTTTTTCATAAGAATAAATTTTTTAATTATACAATTTTATACCTATATCCTGGAAATACATGAACAAAAATATGAATTTTGCAGTCCTAATCAGCACATCACCAATCAAAACAATTATCCAACCCCCCTCAAAAAAACCACCCGAAAAAAATTTTTGGTTAGTCTTGTTAAGAAACACTAGCTTGGTTAGCAATTCATGCTGGATATTTTGATGGAGAATTTTTAAATATGGTGAAACTATGTTTAATAAAGTTATTTCTGATTAACTATTTCAGTTTTTATGAGAAAAATAAATTAAAGTAGCATACTCGAAAAAGCATGTAACTTGTAGCTGCCAATTACATTACAAAACAGCTTAGAAGAAGGTGGTTAGATATATAAAAAATTGCTTGCATTATAAAGATTCAATTTGAACAGCTACACATCATTTTATTTAGTGATTTCAGGCACCTCACAAATTGTTTAAAAAAGTAACTCAGATTCTTAATAATATTTTTGGGTTTAAGTTGTAACTGACACTGACTTTTGTTAAATCTGCTCTCAATTTAAAGGACATTAAAGACAAGATTTGGGTCAAGTTTTGTTGAGTTTGTAATGTATTTTATGTGTCATATTCTGGAATGAGTTGGGAAATATATTAAATGATTTCTTTTATACACAAGAATGAATTCTCATTAATACCTTGTATGCAATTTTGGAATTATTGAAATTGGGAAATTAGTGACATTTAGTGCTTTAATGATTTCATAAGGTGGTAGGTAATTCATTATATGGTTAAGTGAATTGAAGACATAATATATAACAGTAAATATATTTGTTTCAGCAAAGAATTTTTTATGTAAGAACCTTTGATCATTACAGATGTGTTTTTAGATTTTATATAACTTGATAAAGTATATTTACCATTCCTCTATACAGGGTGTACAGTAACTGTGGGTACAAGGTAAAATTACTTCTGGCATTCTTTCAAAACAAATAACACATTCATTTGAACTTTTTGTGTGTTCTAAACTATCTATTTGTTGAAATACTGTAGAAACTGTTATATCAGATGGATTACTGGAACTTTCAGCACTAAAATTTTGTATAATAGTAAAAACAAGTTGTTTTCATAGTAATATTTACCTTTTGCAATGTTCAACTGCATTCACTTGGCACTTTAGAGTTTTACAAACTTTGAGAAATTCTTGTAAGGTTAATAGTCTAAATGTATCAACTGTTTGTGATACAGAAGAAAATTTAAGACATGCAATTTGAACAGTTGCCTTCCAAAATATTGTAGAATCTGTATCTTTTTTAACAGCAAAAATTAACTGATATCCATTTGTAACTAGACACTCCTTGGAACTAAAATTATTTTAGATTAGCTGTATACTATTTGAGTTAATTCATATTTACAGTAAGTTGAGTTCTCCAACCAAATGTATGAATTCGTCATAAGATAAATTGCGAATTTCTTCTGATAACAAAGTATTTATGGGTTCTTCACTTAACACGTTCAGAAACGTATCCTGGAATTGAGAGCTACTTGCACCCATGACAATTTTAAAATTTTATTGTTTCGCAAATGCACAATTAACAAATTTTAATTTCAAATATTATTATTTTTGCTGATTTCAATTATGACAAGTGTCACTACCTACTGTCACTGTCACACTGTCACTTGAGGCATTTGTCAGTGCTGTCACCATAGAGGTAATTCGAAGGAGGTAATATTAATTTGACCTGTTAAAAAATGTATGGCGTCACGCGACAGTTGGTTTGAGAAATACAGGTGTCCGCCTTAAATAAGTTTATTTATATTGGCTGTTTTCCAATTACCAGAGCACAAAGGGTGCGTTCCACTTAGCGATCACAACGCTCAAAATACTCCTTCAGCCGTTCCACATGACGACTGCGGTCGTTGTGAGCGTGGCGAAAACCTCACTAATGACGTCATTATTTTCGCTCACTCCACGCTCACAACGACCCAGCTGTAGATATGGGTCGAAGTGGACGTTGAGAAGTTTGGCGCAATTTTTAAACTTTTAAAGATGGCGACAACTAAAATAGTATTGTATGATTCGGAACGAGATACTGCTGTGGAAGCTTATGTTTCTCAAGCTGATGCAGAACCTGTGAAGACAGATAAATGTAATTATGTTAAGTTTTATTAGATTAATTTTAGTTCATATTCAACATTCATTTATACATTTGTCCACATTTATCAACAACATAATCTAACTTGGTAAATAAACAATGTTCATTATCGTTGTGAAAACATTTCTTTCATGAAACTTTTTTTTTGTTTATAGATATGTTGTTTGCTAAATGACTTTTGAATTCTTCATCTGAATAAAGATTAATGACATTCTCGTAATCAATAATACGTGGCCTAAGTTTTCGCTTTTTACGATTATAATTTTGTAAAATTGCATTCCACTATTCATCTGAACTAGATGAAGTAGTTTCTGGAGCATTATTGCGACGCTTCAACAAATATCCAACTGCCGTAAAAGACATTTCGATTATATTCAAACTCGAATTGTTTAAAAGCTCCACTAAAATGAAATATAAAAAATTAAATTATATATTTTTTAATATAAATCAAGTTAACGTATTTACATGAACGCTCAAAACGCTTCATACATCGTTCCACTTGAATTTATGATTTAACCACTCACAAGCAAGTGGAATGGGAAAAACCTCTTCCGTGAGCATGGTCGTTGTCACGAAGTATAGATACAAGGAGTCCGAACGTAATGTTAAATAAATGGTAGCATTTTAGGGGACAGAATGTTTTGCCGGTAGAGCGCGCCACTTTTGAGGAAGTACTCGTTATGTCAAGTAAAACCATTGTCTAACCAAAGTTATAACCGGTAGATCGCTAGAAATCGTCTCATGCCTCTTTCTTACCGGTGAGAACGTTCTGTTGGGGAACGCTAGCCGGTTGCTTGCTGACCGGGCGTTCTTGCCGTTCGGGATCGGTAGGTATGTGACAATACTTTGCATTACGTTCTAGCCTTCCGTTACAATTCTTTTCTATTCTGTTCTTAAGTCGCGGAGAAGTTTTCAAACCATCGGAATTATTGGCAGCTGGCTATTCCTGGGTTTTCACCTTTTATTGACTAGCAGAATTAGGATGTTTATCTTCCATTCTTTGGGTTTTTTGTTGTACCTTAGATTTTTTTTAAAAAACTGTGTTAAATATTCTGTCATTGCTGTCCTCCAATATTTTAGTAGCTCGTTTGCTATTCCATCCTGCCCTGTAACTTGTCTTTAAATTTTCTATGTGTTTCCTTTTGTATGCTTATTCTGGTCTCTTCATTGGTTGTGATGTCTGGTGTTTCCGATTCCCTTGGTAGAGGTTGCTAGTCTGAAAACAATTTGTTCAAGTAATCTGTCCATATGTTTGTTTCTATATGTTTTACTTGTATTGTTTCTCTTGTTTCTTGTTTATGCCCTCTTATGAATCTCCAAATTTCCATTTGTAATTTGCAGAAGTCGTGTCCATTTCCTTTGGGAAACTTTTTTGGTTATTCTAACAAGTTTGTGTATTTCATTACAAATTCTCCTGGTAAGGTTCATACGATTTCTGCGTCTTGTACAGATATTTTATCCTTTCCGTTGCATTTTTCTGTAGAGTACATTTGTTGTTCCTATTTACAGTTGTCTTGCCAAGGATTTCCATTGTAGAGTTTAGCACGAGAATTTAGATTTTTAGTTAACTTTCCTATACTTCATGATCTTTCCTGTTTATAATTCCGTTGTTGTTTGCTTGTAGGTATTAGTTTCCGTTCACACAAGAACTTCGTTGATTGATCTTATAGACTTTATAACTCTTATATTTGTGTAAACTGATTTTTTTTTTTGTTGTTTAGTAGCGATTTACGGGAATTAGCTTTATGAATAAACAAATTGGAAACAATAAGATTAATCAATAGACCTTTACATAATTGAAAAAAAATTAGGCGCCTGCTTCAACGTCTGTCAAATAATAAGGTTAATGTTACTAGTTCTTTATGCATATTTGTGACAAATTGTCCGAAATATTCATATTCCCGCCTTTTAACATGCCGAACGCGCCTACGCATTACAAAGGGTGTAAAGATCTATTAAAATTGTGTCCGATATTGACGAAGGCACCATCTCTCCAATTATAGCAGAACCACCTCTGTTAAACTTCCTGCCACCAGAGGACACCATTCTAATATTCTGAGAGAACCTCAATAACGTTCAAACTAATTATGGTCTAATTTCCACCACTAGTTAAATAAATTGTATGAATTATAAGGATTTAATATTAAACAGGGTCAGACATCAAAAATGTACATGTAGCATAACTATCATGAAAATAAATTGACTTTTGACACGTAAATTATAGTCATAAAGAAGTCACCTAGGTGAATACTTTATGATTATAGTATTAACTGTACCCTCCTAAGCAGGGGTGTCATTCCACAAAATTAAAATGCGAGTCAGATTCAAGAGGAATTTCACTGAATTGTAGTCTTTCGCCCTATCCAAGAACTGGAAAATTTCGTTTGACTAATCATGTACATTTCCAACTAGTAGGAAGATGTTCCGTCCTGTTGAAATTCCAACTGTACCCTACTAAGCGAGGGTGTCATCCGTGGAAATTAAAATGGGAATCAAGATATATCTCATTGAATTGCACTCCTTCGTCCATTCCATAAAATTGGAAAAGGTTCCTTTTGAGTCATCAAGCACATTTTGCGAGGCGTTGAAATGCCAACTGTGCCCTCCTAGGCGCGGGTGTCATCCCTCAATAGATCAATCAATAGAGATTTTTTCTTGCAAAAAATACTATCAGGATACTGCCTGTGCCATCACATTAAGAATGATTTGTAGTGATATTTTGCTATCTTTTCCACTCGCAACTATGGTTTTTTACTTTATTATAAACAAATGAAACAAGAAAATTGCGTTTTTTTTTCGTTGCATGTTTATAAAATGAAAAATAATAAACTAATCTCAATGGTGTCAACAGGTGAATTGTAAAGCATGGAAATACCAATGAAATGAGCCCAGGATCGATCCGAGAAGATCTTTAGTAACAGAGAAAAACAAAAAATACTGGAAAATTTACCGGTTTTCTTTATATTATTATAACTCCCTCACTATCGAAGTTTTAGAACTGGGCTTGTGGGAACTGATAGTAATTGGTATCTACCTTATGCGTGACTAAACCAGGCGCTATCGGTTTATAAGTTTTTGAATAATTGTGATCTGAAGTTTTTAGTCCACTATTCTTGTAGTGTGTCTCCATGAGACATGGATCGTCAAATATCAATTCAGAGTAGAGATGTTGAAAGTAGAGGTATCATTCTACAACTCCTCTATTTTCATTTTTCATTAAATGTCTGTGAAATATACGAAAAATGTTTGCAAAAATGAACAAAATTTGGTGAGCGTATGAATGTGTTCGAGTAGTGGGGGGAACACGGTTGTTGAGGGGAATTGCTAACAATAATTATTGTCGATAGTAACTGTCACTCTGACAGATGGTGAAAGAATTCAATCGTTAAAAAAATTTCTATACAGAGTGATTTGTTCGATTTTATTATATCATATGAGAACTGTTTGTTTATTAATATATTTATATGTAAATGGTTTCTCGGAAACGTTTTTGCTTCAATTTGTGGATTTTGGGTTTACGGAACATGGAAGGAGAGCGGTCATTAAAAAAATTCTTACTTGTGAGGATTTTAAATATGAAAACGATCTATGTATGTGCCTCTACTATATATTACTATACTCTTCCCCTCAACAACCGTGTTTCCCCCACTCTTTGGATACATTCGTACGCTCGCCCATTTTTTGTTATGTTTGCTAACATTTTTCAGATATTTCACAGACATTTTGTGAAAAATGAGAATAGAGGCTTTGTAGAATGACACCTCTACTTTCAACAACTTTTTTCAAAATTGAAATTTGATTATCTATGACGCATGGGGGCACAATGCAAAAATAGTGAACAGAAAACTTTATATCACAATTGTTCAAAAACTAATAAACCGATAGTACCTGGTTTTGGCATACATAAAATAGATGTAGATTACTATCAGTTCCTACAAGCCCAGTTCTACAGCTTCTAAAGTGACGAAGATACGATTTTTTTTGAAAAAATCCTCCAGTTTTCAGTATTTTTGGTTTTTCCCTGTTACTAATGATCCAATCGGATCTAGTCTGGGCTCATTTTATTGGTTATTTCATGCTTTACAATTGACCTGTTGACACCATTGAGATTAGTTTATTCTTTTTGATATTATAAACATGCTAAGAAAAAAAAACGTAATTTTCTTGCTTCAATTGTTTATAACAAACTAAAAAAACCATAGTTGCGAGTGGAAAACATAGCAAAATATCGCTAGGAATCTTTGTTAATGTGATGGCACAGTCGGTATCCTGATAGTATTTTTTACACATTATAAGTTAATTTTTGCTCTATTGATTGGTCTACAAAAATAAAATGGGAAGCCTGGAAACGGTTCCTTTGAATAATCACGCACATTTCGCGAATAGTGAGGAGGAGGGAGAATGTATATGTGGTCATTTTCTATTATATTACTATTTTTGACATTTCAATAATTAAGATCTTGTGGATAATAACATTCCGACTTTGAAGGGAATAGCTTGATCTACAGATTTTTGTCAGAAATTGTCTCCCTCACAAATAATATAGGTATTTCAAATTATGTTCGACAACACCCTTTCCTGGTGGTTATTACTTCAAAATTGTCCTGTACAAAGCAGCTAAGCAATGAGTTTGACAAAGAAGAACGTACTTTATTGTTTGTAGAAAGGGTAGAATGAAGTGGCGTGTATTTCTTTCAACTAAATAAATTCTTTATTTTTACCGTAAATTAACTTTTATTTGAATATTTTTCGCAAGGAAATTGAATGGATTTGATAACACTCTCTTTGAGATGTCATTCGGTTGAATACTAGCTATTTCAATAAAATATTTTATTCGTAAAATTCTTGTTTTGTGAGTATGTTTAACTATGGTAACATACATTGTTACAGAATACTCTGATGCCTTGTTCTAGTGGTACTTTGTATGCATTAAATAATTGCTCGTTTGAAATAATGTTGCTTGGATGAAAATAAATTTTTAATGTTATCACACGAAATTCGTGATTTACGAAAATACATATTCATTTTATATGACATAATATTTCTAGAAAAGCATATTGGTTTTAAAGTCATAAGTATGTTAATTACTGTTAATATTATTCCTAGATAACTCAATTTGATGTTTTCGAAGTGATTATTATTTATACAAACATCTGAGAATAAACAAGTTCTTGTATTTCAATATATTTAAAAAGTCATTTCACGTTTTAAAGATCAGTATACGTTAGACATTATAAATTAACACAGTGCTTGTAAAATATATAAAAATGAAAAAAATCATTATTGCCATGTTATTGGTACTTGCGATAGTATGTGATTCTTCAGAATCAGGCGAATCTGGGGATACCAAAGCAAAAGGTAAGAACATCAATAAATCACTTGCACTTATATAATTATGTATGTGGTGGTTTTATTTTCGTAAATCTAAAATTAAGTCCTAAATGTGAGAACTAGCTAAATTGGATAAGTTTAAAAGAGCATCAAATTTGAGGATTTGTAATTGTTTTAGATTTAATGTATAAATGGGGCCATCTAAATGAAAAAGAATTTGATTTGAAATAATTTACTAAAATATTTTTGAAATATTCTTATGTCAGCCGACAAAAATATCCTTTGAAATATTTAAAAAATGTCCAGAACATACGAAAAATTTAGTGTAGATTTTTTTTGTTCTTCATATCGTCTTTAATCTAATGTTTTAATTGAACTTTGTTGGTTTTCCTTAAAGAGTTTCTCTTCGCCTTAAAATTTTGCTATTCCTCTTTCATTGATCTAAGAAGAGTTTGTCGTTTAACCTGTCCCTTTTTCATCCAAAGATATGATTATTCATTCTCTGACTTTATTCAATTTCTTTTTGTTCCTTTGTCCAGAATAGTCGATAGCTTTTCGTTTAGTTTATTAGAACATTTTGTATTTGCATTTCAACCAATATCTTCGTCAGTTTGACAATTTACCATTGGACGTCTGATGATATTTAAATAATTTTTAATTCAAACTGTATATTTATTTGAATCCCTGAATCTATATATTTTATATGTCCTTAAGCCAAACTAGCAAAAACGTTTACTTTTTGCAGTTAGTACGTAGAATTATCGAATCAATCAGTTTATTATATTCTTGCCCTGTTCGATCTTGTATCTCTCGGTATAAGGCATCTCCAGCCTTAGTTCTAGCTGTTGAGGCATTGTTATTCAAATTGCTTCCAATGAGTTTGCCGATTGTTGTAAAGTTTAGGTCTCTGTTGACTGGATATTTCTGCCTAAACATCATCAATACAGTTCATATCTGGTGAATACAGTGGCTTCTCCATTATTGGAAGGAAATGGTTTTCTATCTGATAGTTAACAATTTTCGCACAATGGAGATGAGCATTATCACCAATAAAACAAATCTGTCACACATTCACAACAGCAATTGGGGCAATTATTGGCTCTCTAAACCTGTTCTGAGGTCTTACGGTACTCATTAATTAAGAATATTAAATCATTGCAGCTGTTGTAATATATGCCTCCCCAGAAACAAACTGATTTACGATACTTATATGTGCATTGTGTAACTTATTAACTCCAAAGAAAAGTGGTTGGAGCCATGACATTTCCAACATATTGTTGTTATCTTTCTCTCCATTCAAGTACTATCACAGGTATATAAAGGAGACAATGTCTAGTCTAGAAAATTTCATTGACTCAACGATATCTGCATGTACGCTGCTTCACAATTAATCATGGGTGTATAGAGCATCTTCTGACTCGCAAATGAGATTCATGCATGTATTATAATAATCTGAATGGGAATTACAGTTACGGTAGTTTGTCTGAAGAAGCTCTAGTCCACTGAAATTTTGCCTGAATCTGCAAAATGAGGTGGCAGATAATTAACACAGAACATTTATGTCTTCGAGGGCGCAGATTATGAATGTGCAATTATTTTCTACCGGAAGTTTGTAGTAAGGGGTGACATGCTCCAAAAACACCCCCAAACTTTTTTTGCATTATTCCCGAAAACTACAATGAATATGAAAAAAAAATAACTCGACTATCGTGTTCCATGTGAAATTTTACATCGAAAACATGTAGTAAGTTATACAAAATCAACGAATTGTTGTGTAATTATTTAGTTTTCAGTACATTCATATTTTCGTAGTACGTACACGTCAAGTGGGCGCAAACACTCCAATAGATTATTAAGCTTTGTCAATCGAAATCGCTTCTAATCAGAATACTAAGAAGGGGCGGATCCAGTATTCTCGTTTGAGGGGGGGGGCAAGATCTCGTTTGGCGAGACGGAGGTTTGACGTCACTGAAGATTGATTTTAGCACAATAAGCCCCTTAGCCCACCCCCTAGATCCGCCAGTGATACCAAGGGTTCGAATATATTTTAATAACGTGTTTGAGGTGTGGTAGATTACAAAGTTATATACTAAACTAAAAAAAGTTAATAAACCATAGGTGACCTACCTGAAGAAATACTGGACCTTAACGCAACTACTTAGATGAGGTGCTAAATTTGAGCTATACTCTATATGTAATTTCGAAAAGATTGTTGAGGAGGTCTTGAATTATTTTGTTTATTTATTGGGTTTTCTCTCCTCCAAATTTTTTCCTGTAATAGATAATTATTTAAAAATTGTATATGTAGAACAAAGTGTAGTAAGGCAATTTCGTAAAATTGCCCGGATTACTGGCTGTCTGTACAGAGATTCTTCCTCACAGTTTTTGAGAGAAAGAGATGTCTATAAAATGATCAACAAGTATTTCTGTATATAAGTAATGTATTGTGTATTACTTATCTGTGTATGGAGACGTTTCAACTCCGAGTCTGGAGTCGTTGTCAATCGTTCAGTGTTGTTTTCGAGGTTTTTTCTAAAAAATTTTCGCTTTGATCTTGATTTTTTGTTTGTCAAAAAATTTGACACTGACAATTTGTCGTTTGGCGATCACTTGACTCCGAGGTTACCGTTTTTTTGTTCTGTTAGCAGTAAATTCTTCCAGTCCAAATGAAGGTCGGCTGAAGGTGCTCCGGTTACAGTGTTGTTTATCATTATACAGCTGGCTTCTTCAAGTTTTTTCTTTTTTAAATTTTCTTCTTTCAACAAAATCTTTGTTTTATCCCAGTCTATCCTATGGCTGCCGGTGTTCGTTAATACATGATTGGCCAAATTTGATTTGTCCACATGTCTTCTGGAAATGTTATATTGATGTTCTTTTTTCCTTACTTCTAAAAGTCTTGAAGTTTCACCGGTATAAGAATGGCCACAGTCACACAAAACACTGCACACACAATTTTTAGAACTCTGGGTTGCGTTAAACGGTTTGGTATGTGTGAGGATAGAGCGCAAGGTATTATTTGTTTTAAAAACAGTTTTAACGCTGTATTTATTTCCTAACCGCTTAATTTTTCCGATACACTTGGGATATATGGAATTATGCTCATAATTTGGTTGTCTGTTTGTGTTTGGTTGGTATTAGTGTGATGGTTATTTGTGCTGGTTTGTTGTTGCGATTTTTTTTCTAACTGATTTATAGTTTTATTTATAAAGTCTTGGGGATATTCATTTTGAAATAGATGTTCTTTGATAATATTGACTTCTATGTTAAAGATTTGGGTGGATGAAGATATGTTTTTTGCTCTATCATATAAGCACTTTACAACACCTTTCTTTACATTTAAAGGATGGTTAAACACTACATATTTGCAATTTGAAGGAGATTTCTATAAACAAGAATTTGGTATGGCCATGGGTTCTTCTTTATCTCCTATAATCAGTAATATATTCATGACATATTTTGAAGAAAGATTCATAGGCAAATATAAAAATAAACCAAAAGTGTGGTGGAGATACTTTGATGACATTTTTGTGGTTTGGGAATATGGTGCTGAAGAACTGCACTCATTCCTAGATTACATCAATAGTCAAAAACCCACAATTTGCATAAACTTGCTTATCTTGATGTACTTATAGATAGAACAAACAACACAATAAGTACAAGTACTTATCGAAAACCTACAAATACTAATAGATATTTGAATTTTCACTCCAACCATCCAAACGACAAACTGTCAGTGTCAAATTTTTTGACAAACAACAAATCAAGATCAAAGCGGAAATTTTTTAGAAAAAACCTCGAAAACAACACTAAACGATTGACAACGACTCCAGACTCGGAGTTGAAACGTCTCCATACACAGATAAGTATTACACAATATACAATACATTACTTATATACAGGAATACTGGTTGATCATTTTATAGACATCTCTTTCTCTCAGAAAAACTGTGAGGAAGAATCTCTGTACAGACAGCCAGTAATCCGGGCAATTTTACGAAATTGCCTTACTACACTTTGTTCTACATATACAATTTTTAAATACTTATCTGTTACTGGAAAAAATTTGGAGGAGAGAGAAAACCCAATGAATAGACAAAAACTATACTCTATATGTTGTTGTTCGTGAAAATAACATTTTTTTATGAATAATTTTCAATATAAATTGTAGAAAGATTTAATATATTCACAAGTGATGTGAGTATAAACATTATTGGAAATTGCAGGACATTGTGATGATCCAAATGCAGAATGGATTTGTGACCTTCCCTGTAAAGCTACATGTCATGTACGTCAATTTTCTGGTTGTGGCACTCAATGTAAATATGATTGCTATTGCAAGCAGGATTTTATATTGGATACGGAAGCTAACAAATGTGTAAGAGTAGCAGATTGTTTCAAAGATCAAAAAGTATGATAATGTGATAAGTTAAGGTATAGAAATAAAATAGTGTTCTTGTAATTAGTTGCAGTGAAATGTTACAGAAAATAAATTATTTTTAAATAAATATTTGTTTATTTAAATATGTATAAAAAATCAAAATTTACAGGCTAGTCTCTAATTTGCTACTTTTTTGTATTTTTATATCTAAGAAAAATGTATCCTCTTTCAGGTACTGTTTAGTAAGTAAAACATTGTGGGGAATGAAAATGTATGATGACGACGATTCCTGTGGATCATCTTCTTCTTCATCTCCATATTCTCTTTTGGCAATAATAGTTTTGCTAAATTGCTTCGTCTAAAAGAAAATTAAATGTTAATTACCTTCGAGCATAAATATATAGTAATTACTATAAAAAGAATAACAAAAACTTGCCAAAAGGTGTCCAAATATGTGAGAAAATTTGTGCCTAGAAGGTTACTTATATTAGTTTATTTGGACAAGTGACACACCCTTTAAATTGTTAAAAACATAACATATTAGCACTTTTAAGCACTTATTTACTAGACCAAGGTTTATTTTAGATTTTCAAGGTAGATAATTCTAAAAATGGCAATTAAGAGGAACATAAATGTTTCTTAATATCTAACTGGGCATCAGATTTTAGCCAATTATTCAGCTACAGTTTACACAATACTGGTGTTGAAGAGGGTAGTTTTCAGTTTTAACTAGTTTAGTTTAATCTTATTGTAAATCAGTAATTCTAAAAATTCTAGTTCTACATTGCTATTTATCGAATACGACTGGACGTGTGTCTTGCGCTAAAGATGGCAGTAACAAATAGTGTAACAAAAATAATTCGACCTAATCCAAATTTGGATCCATAAACTACATACCATATTACCACAAAGTATCTATATCTACAAGGATATTAGAGCAGTCAACAGAGCAAAATTGAAGCAATTTTGGAGAGAAAATATAGCACCAGTCGTTTATATCAGCACTTCAGCAGTAGTTTATAAGCGATAATTTACCTGATTTTATAGCAAATATTTGGAAGTAAATAACAGTAAAAACCCGCCAAAATAGGTTTTTATTAATAGTTTTGAGTGTTGATGATAAGAAGTAATGCAGGCAAAAAAATAAGCGAATCAGAAACCCTCCAAAAGGTGCATTTATAAGTCCTAAGTTAGAGTATTTTTTAAACACTTCCAAAAAGGAGGAGGTTATCAATTCGTCGGCACGTTTTTTTAAATGTATGCTCAGTGATTATTCAAAAACGGCTTAGCCAATTTTGATTATTTAAAAGGCATTGTATTAAGCAACGTGAGATTTACGGTTTTCCAAAAAAATCAAAAAAAGTAGTCAATTTCAATGAATCAACACTGATTTTTGTAAAACGGCTCAACCAATTTGAATATTTTAAATTGTATTCGACAAAGAGATGTTCTAGCTTGATTTCGTATAATTTTCTATATCGGAAAACATACCAGTTTATGAAAATCGTAAAAAAATGTACAAAAAAACGGTAAACATCAATGTAAATGTCAAATCACAAATATCTAGCTTAAATAACAAGATATGCCATGAAAATATGTCGTAGAGGCTGTTTGTAAGAGTTTCTATTATACAGGGCTTGCAGTCGAGTGAAACGGAACAAAATATTCCATTAGTGTATCGAAAAGAAAAATTGTTAGATGAGCGATCTGATGTGATATTGGGTGGTACATAATCAGTTCCATATATAGAATGGTTGAAATTTAAGGTGGAATAGAATTACAGTTATAGAAGGTGGTCCAAAAAATGTTGTATTAAGTGGATCAAAAATTTTTGAAGAAATGGTTAAATAAGCATATGTAGTATGGATATTCGAGTTTGTTTGCTAAAACTTACGAGTTAAATCTAACTAGACTGGTGTATAGATCCTTGCGTCCTTTTTCTGTTACTTTGTACTAATAATAGTTGGTTGATTTTTATCAAATGTCGAATAGATTGTGTAAATTAATTCCTGATCGTGTCTGTTACCTTTGTGCACAAATCATATTTGCATAATAGGAAGATCTAGATATATCGGATTCTCTGATATCTGCATTATTTTGGTGGAACTTAATATCATCAAGATTATTACAGAGAGCGATGTCAAATTTCTATCAGTTTATTTACAAGACCGGAATAGTTTTCTTCAATAATGATCTTCTCAAACTTTTAATGCGATGAATCAAGAATTGTCTTTTGATATATTTACCAATTGGCCACGCTGTAAACAGCATCCAGGAAATACCCAGGTTTGTTGTCCCTACGGGATAGTCTAGCAAAAGAACATCATTACAAAAAGAAAGTATAGCATGTCCAAAATGAATTTATTCTATGGAGATTAAATAAAAAGTATATCACACATGCTCTTAAAATAAAATATATCGAGTTTACAAAATGCTAAGATCAAAAGTCAAAAGTTAAAGCAGCAGAAGTGCAAAAACAAAAAGGAAAAATGCGGATTTGGCTTCTTCGAAGTCAATTCCTCTCTTCAGTGAGGAAAAGAAACCTTCAAATGGAGGGAGAGATAGAGAACAAAGTCCCTAAGACAAGTTGTGGCTGTGTTATGGACTACTCGCAGTGTCACAAAATATCAGAAATCATTCACTCAAACTTTAACCAGTGCTTTAATAGTAATAATCATTTACCTGATGACGTAGCAGATACAAAGCTACTGAAATGTTGTCAGATCAACCATTTCAAGACGATGGAAGTGCAAGAAAACTTCGAGGTACGGTGTTATTATTTGTTAACGAGGCATTTGTTCTTGCATAATACAGAACACATTCGCTCAGAGAGCAAAATTTAGGAATAAGTTGTTGGTACCTTCTATAATTTAGAGTAAATAGGCACTTTAAAGTTCTTCAAGACAACTATTTCATAGGTTTTAGTCTATAGACTACATATTTGATATAAGAGGAGCATAGACAAATAAAGAGATTGTCGTAAGAACACAAATTATTATTGATGTTTAATCATGTTTTTTATGGAATAAAAAAATCTTCATTAATATTACGATGGTGAATGAAATATGAACCGGACTTTTGTTTTAAAAATTTTATTGGTACGATCAATACAAATTTTAATACATATTATTTTTCTACATTGTCTCCTCTCTTATAAAGAATGAAACTGGTCGTGTCGATAACCAATTGCGCACAAACGTTTCTACACCTTCGTTGTCCTCAAAGTGGTGGCCTCCCAGTTCTTCTTTAAGTGTCCCAAACATGTGGTAGTCACATGGCGACAAATCAGGACTGTAAGGCGGGTGTTCAAGGGTTTCCCAATGCATTTTGTTCAATTTTCCTTGCGTCAATGCAGCTGTATGTGGCCGAGCGTTGTCATGCAACAGAATCACACTTCAGATAGACATATCCCGCCTCTTTTGCCGATAGGCAAGTTTCACTTGTTGGAGTAGTTCGCAGTAATACTAAGCATTAATCGTACGGCGTTCGTGCACAAAATCGATCAGCAGTACGCCTTCAATCAGCTCACGAATTGCGTAGATATTCGCCTTATTGATGCTTGTCCACTGTCTCTCGGCCATCTGAAAACTTTTTGTGCCAGTCGTACACTTGGGTCCTTGAAAGTGTTTCATTGCCGAACTGTGCAGATAGTCGACGTAAAATTTCAGACGGTCTAACGCCCTCCCGCGCCAAAAATTTGATAACAACACGTTGCGCAACAGACGTATGCATCTCTTGCTCTGACATGATGCTACTAACAGCGCCACAGATCAAACACAAGAAACAGCGCATCGACTACGCCTCGCCAAACCGACGAACTCCCCTCTTCTTAACATCCCTACCTAACATATATCGAGACGTCACGCCACTCGAATTACCTACAGGGCGAGAAACAGAAAAGTCCGGTTCATATTTGATTCACCCTCGTATATGTTTCTGAGTTTTAATCATACCTTGTCATGATCTGAAATACATCTTAAGGTAACTGTGCCTTCGATTATACAAGGCCATTTAAGTAACATGTCATATTCTCCTTTAAGCACATGTATAGACAACAAGCAGTACCTGTCTTTCCATTTCTTCATACCGTTTATATACATCATAACCTAGAACAAACATGATTACCCGAATATTTTTAAAAATATAAAACTTACTCTAATTTTGTATCCATATTCATGTGTAAAGAATACATTGCTTTTCATTACTGATCCAAATTCTTTAGCTCGCTCAATTTTCGTGGAAACTTCTGTTACTTTCCATAATAATCTTCCAGGTTTCGAATGTACGTCATTAGAACTAACAAGACTTTCGAGTATTTCTAAATCCAGCTTAATCTGGTTTATTTGCCGTTTGGTTTCAGAAAACTCTCTTTCAAGAATTTCAACTTTCTCAGATGCCTCAGAGGCAATCTGACTAGCAGCCTTGAGATCAAAAACTAAATTTGTGAATTTCGTTCTGGCTTCGTCGTTGGTTTTTTTAATATCGTCAATATCTGATTTGATTGTATCGATGCCATATGTGTGTTCGTTTAGTACTGAGGCAAAACTCGCAGCTTCCTGTCCATAGTGGTTTTTGAAAGATCGAATATCTTGCTCAATACTTGATTGTGCTTGTCGATTTCCAGTTTGCTCTTTAAAGAGAGCTTCTTTTAAATAATTTAAATCATAATGCAGTTTTTCCAATAAAGTTATTTTTTCTTGAATGTTCATCCAGCGAAGTTCCATCTCCTTTTTTGAATTATGAGCACTCGCTACGCCATGTTTGATACTGTCTAATTGACCTTCGATACTATTTTTCCAGTCAAAGAATGCTTTGTTTTGATATTTTAATTTTTCGATTTCGTGGCCTTGTTGTTGGGCTTGAATGGTTCTTGTGGTTGCGTAATTATTTTCGTTTCCTTGAAGGTTTCTCAACTTTTGGTCACTGTGCAATAATTTTTGTTCAAGTAGCGATAATTTTTGGGAGAGCCTTTTGATTTCGTTTTGTTGTGTATATCCATTCATTGGTCTTTCTGTGAAAAAAGATAAGTGTTCTAATTTTATAGTTTTTAGATAACTTGCATTGATAAGGATATATTACTACATATGATCAACTGAATAAAATAATAAATAAATGATTTACTTTGTGTTTTGTTGTCATATTTAGTAGATAAGCAAAAACTATACTACACAGGGCATCAGAACACATCCCGACTTCAAAAACCGACCTTAAAAAAGGAGGAGGTTTTCAATTTATATATATATATATAAATATTTGTTTTTAAATTTTCGCGGGTACTAAATACTCGAATACTAAGTTATTTAGTATTCGAGTAACTAGAAGCGAAAGCAGAAGGCTACGAGAATTATGCGAAACCGACCTGAAGAGGGCAGATGTGACTCTGCCGAAACGTCGTAATTTTACCATCGATCCCGGCAGGGATCAGTTATCAACTACGCGGGTGAATTCCCGGAAACCACCTAACATATATATATATATATATATATATATATATAACCGAAAACTATAAATGAAAGAAACAGAGCACATCACATTCAGTTCAGTTACCTAGTGACTCTTGGGGAGTAGGCAGATTGAGGCCCCGAGTTCAATCTAGATTCTGAAACTTTTTTTCACTTTTTGTCTTTTGATAATGGCTCCAAAGCACGACTCGAAACGTCGAGTATATAATGATTCTCATATACCTATATACTCATTACTATGAACAAGGCTAGGTTCCGGGTGAGAACCGCGTCTGAATTTATTATATACTATATACTCAGTAAACGAG
>JAVLUE010000214.1:0-20001 GCA_034190945.1 Octodonta nipae
TATATATAGACAGACCAATGCTGTTATATGCTTAGAGCATGTACTTCTGGAAGTAGCATGTTGTTTAGTGGGTAAAGTAATCGTTGAATATTATAATTATACAGGGCGATTCCAGATATGTTACAAATCATTTTTTTCATAGGTGGCAAATGAACAGTTGCATATATAGGGTGTTTAAAATATAGAGTAGAGTGCAATTATAACTGATAAAATAATTATATAGGGAAACCCATTAGCGGTTGAATTTACAGGGTTCTTGGAATAAAAGGTGCAGTAAAATTACTGTTATACAGGGTGGTGCAAAAAATGTTATACATAGATGCATATACAGGGTGGCGGAAATGGAAATGTAACATTTCGTAACCCATGAGCAGTTGTATATATAGTTAAGATGAAATATAGGGTAAGAGCAATTATAGATATACAGGATGGTGATAAAAAATGTTAGAAAAGGAAATGATTTATAGAGTCGAACACGAAGATTGAAATATAGGTCGGAGTAGAATTATAGTTACAGAAGATAATTAAAAATTTCATAAACAAAATGAGTAAATATGGTGGGTCATAGGCAGTGGCATATACAGAATGGTTTACCCGGTTCATAAGCAGTTGCATATACAGGGTGGTGAAAATATATAATGAGATGGAATTATTATAATGAGGATTTTAATAAATGTGCAGAGAATTGAGTGCAATTATAGCTATACAGGGGGGTTAGAAAAAATAAATATGTAGGGTAGCCCATTAGCAGTTGAATTATTGTCATATTAAATTGAGTATTACGAATTTGAACACAAATAAAGTCCTATGAATTATATCTGAAAAAAACTTGAATTTCGTTACTTATTTCTAGAAGCGAGATGTAAGACCGACATCTAGGATTTTCGAGGAAACTATCACACAGAAGTTCCGAATCTGGATCCGTTCTGTGTAATTGCTGTTCTCCCTAAAGTCCTAGGATAGAATGTCAAGATAAAATTTTCAGGTTACTTAACCTGCCAGAGATATTGACACAATTGGTCGAATTTCGACCACTGGGCGACAGCTAGTCAATGTAAATGTCAAATATTTTCATTATAAATATCTAGCTTAAATGTCAAGATGTGCCATAAAATTATATCGTCCAGGGTATTTGTAACGGTTTTCATTTTAGAGGGCTTTATAGGGCACCTCATATTCCATTACTGTATGGATTTTTCTGTACGGTATACGGTGGTAGGTGTGTGTGTGTGCACGTATAACAAAATTCAAGCAGCAATCTGCGCAGTTGAAATATAGGGCGAAGTAAAATTACAGTTAGACAGGTGAGTTCAAAAATCTTACAAATAAATGTGATATTGGGTGATACATAAGCAGTTCCATATATAGGATGGTTGAAATATAAGATGGAATAGAATTAAAGTTATACAGGGTGATTCACAAAATGTTGAATTGGTTGCGTATACAAAGTGTTTGAAATAACAGTGAAATAAAACTATAATTATACAAAGAAATAATGGTTAATTAAGCATGGAGTAGTATATTAGAGTTACAGGGAGGAGGGTTCAGTTCCATAGACAGGATGATTAAAATATAACAAACATCATGTAGAGTTGAATTATAGAAAATGATAGACAAATAATTTCTCTTGGGTGACCAATAAACAGAAACGTTTACAGGGTGGATGCAATATAAGGTCAATTAGATTTACGCTTAAAGTAAGTGGTCCAAATAATAAAACAATTAAAAAATATGTGGACAATATAGAAAAAAATACAAATTAGCTACAGAGAGAGAGATAAGAATACGTTAAAATAATTAATAGAAGTGTATAGTAAATTAGATTAAAAAAAAGAAAATCTGTCAGAAAATAGTTATTGATACATGCTTTCTAAACGGTTTTTATTTTATGCCAGAATTTTTTTAAATATACGACGGTGAATCAAATATGAACCGGACTTTTGTTTTAAAAATTTTATTGGTACGATCAATACAAATTTTAATACATATTATTTTTCTACATAGTCTCCTCTCTTATGTATACATTTTTCCCATCGAATCGGAAGTTTTTTAATACCTTTCTCAAAGAATGAAACTGGTCGTGTCGATAACCAATTGAGAACAAACGTTTCTACACCTTCGTTGTCCTCAAAGTGGTGGCCTCCCAGTTGTTCTTTAAGCGGCCCAAACTGGTGGTAGTCAGATGGCGACAAATCAGGACTGTAAGGCGGGTGTTCAAGGGTTTCCCAATACATTTTGTTCAATTTTCCTTGAGTCAATGCAGCTGTATGTGGCCGAGCGTTGCCATGCAACAGAATCACACTTCGGATAGACATATCCCTCCTCTTTTGCCGATAGGCAAGTTTCACTTGTTGGAGTAGTTCGCAGTAATACTCAGCATTAATTGTACGGCGTTCGTGCAGAAAATCGGTCAGCAGTACGCCTTTCGAATCCCAAAAAACTGTTGCAAGAATTTTCCCTGCAGGAAGACGGGTCTTGGCTTTCCGCGGTGCTGCCTCTCCAGGTTTTCACAACTCCAGGCTTGCACGTTTGGACTCCGGGGTTTAATGAAGCACCCATGTCTCATCACAGGTGACAATATGTCTCAAAAACTCATCCCCCTCTGCTCGATATCTTGCTAACAGCCTTTCACATACGGCAAGACGGTTTGCTTTCTGATCTTCCCTTAGAAGGCGAGAAACCCATCTTGCACACACTTTTCGGTAACCTAACTCATCTGAAATGGTTGACTGAGCACTCCCGTATGATATTCCAACGTGTTCAGCAATTGTCAATACTGTAAGATGGCGGTCACCTTCAATCAGGTCACGAATTGCGTAGATATTCGCCTCATTGATGCTTGTCGTGGGACGGCATGCATAGGCTCATTTTCTACTGTCTCTCGGCCATCTGAAAACTTTTTGTGCCAGTCGTACACTTGGGTCCTTGAAAGTGTTTCATTGCCGAACTGTGCAGATAGTCGACGCAAAATTTCAGACGGTCTAACGCCCTCCCGCGCCAAAAATTTGATAACAACACGTTGCGCAACAGACGTAAGCACCTCTTGCTCTGACATGATGCTACTAACAGCGCATCGACTACGCCTCGCCAAACCGACGAACTCCCCTCTTCTTAACATCCCTACGTAACATATATCGAGACGTCACTCGAATTACCTACAGGGCGAGAAACAGAAAAGTCCGGTTCATATTTGATTCACCCTCGTAAATTAATATGACTAAGTCTCAAGCAAAATACAAAACGAAAATTAAAAAAGTCTTCTTAAATCAGTGAAACGAGGACGATTACTTAGCTTCGACTTCCGTAGAATTAAATCGTATTTGGTTGCCTATAGTTAAAGATGAACATATAGGTCATGAGGTTTTTCCTAGGTTTTCTCTTTATGACGTTAATGGGATCATTGAATCAACAGAATTCCTTGATCGTAATTTGGCGAATGCATCCTACAACAAAATCGGCCCCTAGTCAATTCGTCCAACTTGTAAACTGCTTGACGACTATAGATGGACTTGCAATTTTTTGTACTACAAAACAGCACATTTCCTTAATTTTGTAATATAAAATTGACTAAGACTTTGATGAAACGTTTGGCTTTTTTAATATAGGTACCAGGAACCGATCCAGACACGTGCTTCCAGGGGGGCGATTTCATGCTTCAGGGGGGAGGAGGGCGATTCTGTACTAAATTTAGCAAAACATATTTTTAAACCCATATTTCTTGGTCTATTACATTAAAAACAGTCTTTATGTGGTTTAAATCCATAGGAGTGACCTTCTACTAGGCTCTCGGTAGGGGCGATTGCCCCCATCGCCCCCCCACTTGAATACGACCATGATAGGTAAAGCCTTTTTTATCAAGTTGTTGCGTTATTTCCCAATAAAAGAAACTAGAAAATGCAACAAAGGGAATAAAAGACAGATTTTTATTCGAGTTATTATGAAATACTTTTCATTCTCCTGATTTATATATTCGCGGTAAGATCTAAATATAGCATACATTGAATCATTTTCCTATTAACGACTAATAGGCATGTTCTGCACGTTGTGGCGCCATTTGAAGCTTGAGTAACCTAAACATTTAACAAATTAGCAACAAAGTATAACATAATAAATGCAATTAATTTTTTCGCGCTCGTTTTCGCTCTAATTTATTATAATTGTCTCATTTAGTTGAACCCAAATAAAATTATTGACCGTTTCTCATATCTTAATGGATAAATTGTAACAAATTATGGAATATTAATGCTAATACGGCATTTAGAATTCAATGATCCGCACCTTGAAATTGAATTTGTTTTATAATAGTGTTCATTGTAATAGTGATTAGAGAAGGTGACAATACTGTATTAATGAAGCATTAAATTATAATTATTATTCAAATTTAAACTGTAACTAACAGTAGTCATAAGGTAAATCGAACCGATTCAAAAACTGCCATATCAAAAAAATTATACAAATGTGATTACTTCATTGTAGTAAGACCTCTGTTTGGTTTCGGATACATTTGAACCAACAGAAATTACTTTAATTGTTTCCTGAAGGATAGTTGTGGCATATTTTGTCAATGTTCAAGCACTTTTTGGGAAATACACGAAATTACTGAATATTTCCAAACTCGTTGCGGGATCTAGGTTAGGTTAGATCCCGTTGCAAATGACAAAGATATTGTGAAAAAATGGCAAAACACTAAAATTTAAACTTGTTATTTTAAATTACTATTTTACTAAATAAATTTAAAATTGTAATTTTAAATTACAATATTACTAAATAAATTTAAAATTGTAATTTTAAATTACAATTTTACATTTTAGTATTGTGCCATTTTTAGGGTTCTGTATATACAATATACAGATACCCTTATAATATCACTCCGGATTTCTGCCTCTGTCAGATCACAGCAATTTTCTCCTAAACTACTGGATGGAAGAGGTTCAAATTTGGTATCAATGTATAGTTTGGTGACCCGATCTGGAGTACATATCGTGAAAGAAGAAATCTTGATTTAGGGGTACTTCTGGGGGGGAAAACTAACAAAAGAAACCGTTCCCCCCCTGATCTCTGAAATTACTGAGCCTAAAATTTTGAAAAAAATAGGAAATATAGAACGTTGCCCGAACTTTACAGGAAAAGTAAGGAGAAACCATTAATATTAATTTTGGGTGGCAAATTATAGAATTAAATGAAAATTTTAAAAATAAAAAAAATTCAAACGCGTCATGTAATACATCAAATGAAAGGTCCCATTCTAAGGAACACAAATATATTTTTTTCATATTAAAAAAAATAGTTAAAAAGATATTAACGAAAATATACCAAAATTTACCCAACCCCCCCCCCCTTATCTCTGAAACTTTAAAACGTAAAGCTTTGAAAAAAATTAGAGGTATAGGGTCTAACTTGAAGTCTACTGGAAAAATAAGGGGAAACCTCTACTCTTAATTTTGGGGGGCAAATTACAGAATTAAATGGAAAATATAAAATTAAAATTGTTCCTAACCCATCATGTTATATATCAAATGAAAGGGCTCATTATGAAGAACACAATTTTTTTTCATATTTTTAAAATAAATTAATTAATTTAATTTTAAATTATAGCCCCTCACCTGAACTTTACTGGACAAATAAGGAAAAACCCCTAATATTCAATTTGGGGGGAAACTTATAGAATTAAATGGAAAATATAAAATTAAAATTGTTTCTAACCCATCATGTTATATATCAAATGAAAGGGCTCATTATGACGAAAACAAATATATTTTTCTCATATCTTTAAAATATATTAATTAAAAGATATTATCAAAAATATAAAAAAAAACTTTACTGGAAAAATAAGGGAAAACCCCTAATATTCATTTTGGGGGGCAAATTATAGAATTAAATGGAAAATGGCTCATTATGACGAATACAAATGTATTTTTTAATTTTTATTAAAATGAATATTTTAAAATATATTAAAATAATATTTTCAAAAAAATCACCCATTCCCCCCGTTATTCCCCAAATTATAAGACCTAAATTTTTTTGTTTACAGGAAAAATATGAAGAAATCCCTAATATTAATATTGGGGGCCAAAATATAGAATTAAACGGAAAATAAAAAAAAAAGTTATTAACGCATCATGCAATACATCAAATGAAAGGGCTCATTATGAGGAATACAAATATATATTTTTCATATTTGTAAAATTAATTGTTTACAAGATATTAACATAAAGATATAAAAAAAAATTCATTTCTCGCTTTATTTCCGAAACCACACACCTAAAATTTTGAAAATATTTAGGGGTACTGGGGCTCACTTGAAATTTATAAGAAAAATTATTAGGAAACCCCCATAGTAATTTTAGGGACAAATTATACAATTAAATGGAAAATAAAAATTTAATTTTCAAACGCATCATGTAATATATCAGATAAAAGGCTGATTATGTGAATTACAAATATATCATATTTTTAAATCATTTGTTTAAAAGATATTAACAAAAATATTAATCATCGACTTAATTCCCACTTAAGAAACTACACTATTTAAATTTTGAAAAATATATTTTATTTGTATTTTTAAATAATTTGAATAACAGATTTAATAATTTACAATTTAAAACTTGACCTATTTTGCCCTTTATCTTCCAATCTACAGAGCCTCAAAACTCAGACAGTATATTATAAAAGGCTTCTCTGAAAGTTTATTAGTAAAATAAAACTCTATTGTTAATTTTTGGGGGCCAAATTAGAAAATTAAATACATATGTATTCTGATAAAAATCAAGCGAATCCTGAAGCAGATAAAATAAAAAGTCTATATGTGGAAAATCAATGTGTATATTTTTTATAAATTTAAAACGCTTCCTTTAAAAGTTATTAGGGTAAATATAAGAAAATGCACTCATTCCCTGCTTGTCTGAAACTGGAATATTAGAATCCAGAAGGTAGTACGGAACCCTTAGTATGCAAGTCCAACTCGCACTTGACCCAATTTTTTTTCTTAGTTTTTTGCCACTGACAACAGGGTCTGACGTAGACCCCGAAGTAGTGTTATTTCCCAAAAAGTGCTTAAACATTGAGAAATTACTTTATTTTAAATTGTTGGTTGTAAGACTTTTTTTCAATGTTTGACTGACTGACCTTGAGACTCACGGAGGGGGCGAACGCTCACATCGCCCCCTATTTTGATTGATTATGTTGCTTTCTTACAGAAAAACGCTCTCACAGGATTAACTGACTAACAATAATTTAAATAATAAAACGGTAACAACTACGAAATTATAAACCTTATGCTGTGTGAAAACGGTTTTAAAAACAAACAATAAAAAGTAATTTAACAAAAACAAAATTTACTTACTTAAGGTTCCAAAAATAGTGTATACAGTGTACCTTGTATCTGCGGAAATACATATATCGGTGAAACGAACGCCCCTCCAAGTAAATGCGTTTTCACATCTACCGACACCTCACCGGCAGAGCAACGATACCGATGTCGGTGAACACTTATTCCTGTATAAATAAATCGGAACGCTTCCACACCATCGACATATGCAGGATGGACCACTTTAACTATAATTGAGACTATCTTACAAAGTATGCAATCTAGGAAAAGAGTTTCAGATAAGAGTTGTAGAAAACTAAAGGCTCATCCAATTGTGTTGATCAGCTTGACCATGACATTGAAGGTTTTTTGAAAGTTAAGTTTCTTTTTAATGAAAAGCATCATTTTTATCCCGTATTTGGGTAAAACAGAAAAAGAAATTTCTTGTTTGAACCATTTGTTAAATTATGGTCACAATTGGGCCATGGGTACACCACAGAAAGTTTTTAGGTGAAGTATGAGACAAATTTTATCAAGGAGCTAACCATTAAGGATAGGTTCTATGTAACCCCTCTTTTCCACAATAGTAAAATCCACACTCTTCAAGAATTTTAATACAATGGATAACTTCACAAGCACTTCGTATTCGTCCCCAAAGGTAACAGTTAGATGGAGTTAGATCTGGCGAGCAAACAGGCCACGGAATTGGACCACCATGGCCAATTCATTTGTTTATGTACTGTAGACTTAGAAACGCTGTCACGATATTTACGTAATGTGTCTGTTCACCATCTAATTGTATCCAGATTCTCAGCGTAATCTCAAAATCAAGATCGTAAAACACATATTTTTTACATCTTGCGGGTGAGAGCAATACAAAAAGTTTTTTTATGACACAATTCTAGCCCTAATTTAAAAAATGGTTAAAACAGAAAGTGTTTCTTTTTTATAATCTATCCAAATCTGTGATAAAAATTCGGATTCCCATTTAAAAAAAATCTTGATCTTCAGATAACGTTCAAGGTCACGTTGTTCGGTATACCTTCTTTGCCGGCAACAACATGTCAGCATCAATCTTTAACATTTTATCGCGAAATGAATTCCGACATCCATATAAAATATTAAATTCAGTTAAAGTACTATATACATAAATAATTATTCGAGAATTCAATCAGTTGTGGGGATCGCAACTGATGAAGATTCTCGACTAGAAACAATATATTGTCTTGCGTTCAATGGACTAAAAAATCTCGAAAAGTTAGTAGAATCAATGTTTGTTTGAAATTTTAAAAATGATATTGTGTCTAGTAGTATCGAAGGCTTTTATTTGGATTAAAACCACTCAAAGTAACAAAAATAAAATACTGTCAGGTAAACGATGGCAAAAATATTTATATTTTCAGAAAAGGGATTTGACCAATTATATCAGGGGAAAAATAAATATACAGGTAAGTGCTTTTCTTATTATTTTTTAACAAGTCTTAAATTTTAAGCAATTGTCCACATTTAGTGAAAAATAATTTGTAAAACAAGTGCGTACTCTTTCTCATATTTTATTTGATCACTGAGTTGATCAACTTTTATTAAACTGTACTGAATTCTGTACCAACAATATAAATTTCCTGAACCGTCTTGAAAGCCATCAACCAAATAACGTCTATGTATGAATCTCGATGACGTCATAGTTGATTTATCGTAAAGTCCTGTCTCCACGTATGGCCAGCGCTGTTATTCCCCTTTCTAGCCACGGGCGTATGCTTTGCTTTCATCGCATGGTCCTTTCAGCATGGTCCCTTGGTATGGAGTCGATTTATACAGATTGACATTTTCTTTTCAACCGTGAGCCTGTCTGTACTATCTGTAATTTTCTGAGAACATTGACTTCACTATATTTTTTGGCCAATTTTCTTCCCAAGCCTGGTGTTATTTACGGGTAGGAAAATACCGGTATGTATGTTGAATAGGTCTGGTACTCGGAGCTAGTTTCTTCTTAAATCCAAGATACCTCTGGAGGGCTCTTTATGGTCTCGTCGGATTTTCTAGGCCTGAAACCTGGAAGTACTGCTCAAGACGTCTGAAATTCCAGGCATTTGTCGTAGTCAAAATCTCTACTCGTATCTCCGGTAGGCCTGTTTCTATCTCTCCAGTTCGTTCATTTATCACCAAAAGTTATCTCTATCTATTCTACTGGGTATCCATAGTGATGGTTTTGAGAAAAGCCTGCTTCAAGCCATATTCACAATTTTACATCTGATCACACCTGAACTAATGCTTTATAAAGAGAACCATATACAATGGGAAATCAACTTTTACAAAAAAGTAAAATGAATACTAAATGTAGAGTAATACTTAATGATATTGTGACGGGAATTCATGAAATCGGCATTCATCCGATATTTCGTGGAACCCAAAATGTTGGTCTGCCGACCCAATTCCGGCGGCTGGCGCTAATTCATCGAATTCCACCGAATGGTGGAGAAACCTTCTAAACCTTCTAGAAAATTCAGAGAAGAAATATATAAATACAGACAGGTGGAGATAAGATTCACTCAGTATTACATAGTCGTTTGGGAAACAAACAACAGGTGTTCAAGATAAATTGTATATAGTTGTAGGAATATAAATTAAAGTACCTAGTGGAATTAAATTATAGGGAGTTGGCCTGTGTTTTTAAATGAATCCAAGAACTGAACCCGAAGTGTAAATAAAAACATTACAATATATAGCGGCATTGATAATGCCTGACACAAGAGCAAGAGTATGGCAAGCTTTCTTGACCAAAAATAGACATGACAGAATAAAATAATATGACTATGTAAGTAACAGAATAGGCACAGCAGGAATAAACTTCGTTAATGAATCGCAACGCTCATTGCAGTATATAACCCACGGGTTTCTTGAAATTCATCAGCCTAGGTAATAATACTCCGGGATCGATTGTAAAAAACTATGTTTCGGCAGAGTCACATCTACCGTCATCAGCTCGGTCCGCATAATTCTTTTATCCGTCTGGTTTCGCACTAGTTCTGCGAATATAAAGATCTACAGTAGTCACTGTTATATAGTCGCCTTTCAGCGGTGAACGGCTGCGTGTTATTGACCCTTAGCACTCAGTGGGCACGCCACCTCTTTGCTAATTGGCCATTTCCGGTTGAGTTGTTACAGGGTAGGGCGGAGCAGGTACGGTGTCCAATAGAATTTTCCATGAATTTGATAAGTTCTGGATTTCATTGCGTGAGAATTTATCAACAAACGACTAATTCATAATTAAAGTGGAGCTCAAATGCATTATAAACCTATAGCGAAAATAATAGGTGTACATTGAAACCCTAGGCTTGCGCAAACTGCTCTACAATGTCAGCTACAAACCATTTGCTCTTGGAATTAGTTTTGTTCGTAGACACTCGCTGCCAGTTATTCTGACGCTATAAAAAATTATCAGCGAATTTCCATCTCGATAGTTGTCAGTGCTAACACTCGTTTCGCCGATAATTTTCCAGTTGAAAAAAATATTGGGAACGAGCGTCTACGAACACACGTAGTTCCCAGTGCAAATGTTTGACAACCGAAATTGAAAACAGTTGCCCCTTCTGGGCTGGTCGTAACTTGTATCTATGTTTTAGCCTGTTTCAGGTAGTTTCATATTTAGTTTTTTGTTTATACAAATGTGACATCCTGTATCTTAGGCAACCCGCATCTCAGATACGACCATAGAGATAAATAATACTTACAATACTATTCATACGCCTTGAACCGATTTATGATTGTTGTTTCTCCTAGCTAATTACAAATCTGTCTGGGTTGGGCTTAGAGCATGTACTTCTAGAGTAAACATACAATTCAGAAATATCGTGACAAGGCTAGCACGAAAGGGCAAAAGAGACAGTAACAGACTATTTCACTTGATGAGTGGAAGCAGCCAATGAACAACATGCTGAACGTATTTCATTGGAACCAGCTCCCAACCGAGTGAAATAGCCTCTTGCCCTCTCTATTTTTAGTCGTACCACGATATTTTTGTAGGCTGCCTCCATATAATACAAGCTCTAAAAGGTTTAGAGCATTCAGAATCTTGTAATTAATCTTTGTCACACCATATACTATAAACAGAATGTGGATTTTAGGAACTTACCAATTCAAATTAAACAGTTTAATAGGGTTTGTGTGAATTGATTAGTCTAGTTTTTATTTAAATATCAGTGAATCTGCTGTCAAGCGACATAAAACGTTAGATTTTTGAAAGAGTCAAATTTTTGTTCCATGTCAATTATGTGTTCTTTAAAAAATGGTTAACAAAGTAAAAAATTCCAAATTGAGTACTGACTTGGACAAAAAACCAAAGAGGGCAAAAAAATCTCGAAACGCGAAAAGACGAATCAGACGCAAACGAAATAAATTCCGATACTATCAGTCGTTAAGAAAACAAAGAACATTTAAAAAAACTGAAGAATTGTGTGAGGTTGTAGAGTCTTTTGATCTAACAGATATGGAATGGTCGTCAGTGCCCGCAAACACAACTTCACATTTACCGATAGAAGTTATAGAGTGGCAGAAAAGAGATCAAATTGCTTTCTGGAAGTCTAAAGCTATTACACTAGAACTCGAAAATAAAATGTTACGAAAACATTTGCGTGATATGTATGCAAAAACTGTAGAAGATTATGGTTTGTATTATCAAATCAAAAGAGACTGTATTGACAACAAAGCCCAAGAAACCAGTGCAGAAGGCTCTCTAGAAAACAATGCTAAAGTAGCTAATAAAAAAGAAAATGACCCTGATAAAATTGAAGTAATACAAGCAAATATTCCACAGTTCAAAACTGAAGTAACACAAGCAAATTTTCCACAGTTTAAAAACAGATCTGAAGAATTGAAGAAAATCTATGGTGAAAAGGCTCCCAAAATCTTAGGTATGGAAACTGCTATACAACTAAACTATGAGAGACATTTAGAGAAGTCTAAACCAAGTTATTGGCCCCATTTACCGTTAAAGTATTAGTTTATATGTTAATAAAATTCTTAAAAATTTTAATAATTGTTTAAAATTTCTCAACAGAAACCAAATCAATAAAGAATTGGTTGTAGAAAAATTTGAAAGCTCAAATAATGTTTGAAACCCCAAATATTTGAACATTTGTGATTTAGTCAATTTAGCATTGAAGTGAACAGTTATAATGATGAATGTGGAATCTTCTTGATCAAAGGGGCCCCAGGCCATAAATAAGCTTTAGGGCTGCAATGGTCTTTTCCTTTTGACCTTATTAACCAGACTCAATTATTTATTTTTTCATTGTTTTGTTATGCAAAAATATTTTAGAGGACTGGGCAACCTAGGATTTCCAGCTATATGAATATAACTACCCCAAATATTCACTTCAAGAGCATCTATATCAGTTTAAGTGTCTATGGGCAATTGGGTAAAAGTTTCTCAGTTAGATCTCTGGGTGGGTTCTGAATAATTCCCTATTCATGCAAATAAATTTAACCCAACACCCACACACACATGTGGCTAACCTGCCATCTGACCTGAAGTATTGTCCAAAAGTTGAATCAAAAATGAAGATTATCAGCAGTACAGAAATTTATAATTGTTATGTTTTAGAGCTGGCACACTTTTAAAGATTCAACTGCTCACATTTTTCATAACATAGTTATAAGTTATAAGATAAACAGGAAGAAAATTATATTTTGTCAACAAAGATATTTCCACTAACTGCAAAATTATCAGTAGACAAATAATTTTTGTAGCTGATAGCAAAATTCAAATTCTGACTGTTGTCTCATGCCATTTTGAGCAGTCACTAATTTACAGATAAAGTTTCATGATTTGGTAGGTAACTTGGCAAATACCTATGTTCCCTCAAATATTTCCATAACATACATATAATATAAACTGCATACATACAATATAAACTGCATACATACAATATAAACATATATTGATCTGAAAGTATAGATTTGAATATTTTTCAATTACCTTGGTATTTTAAGCTGTTTAAATAAACTTTTATGAATTTTCTGAAAAAAGTGTTATTGAACATTTTTCTTCACACAGAATGAAATATTTCTGCAATATTACTATGTCCGCTACAAAACCTCCTTCGAAATAATTTATGAAATATTTGTATCATATTTCATGATAAATTTCAAAATGTTTTTATAATATTCCATGATTGTTTTGAAGTATTAAAAAATATTTAGAAATCTTCGGCTTTTCGCGACAAAAAACCTTTTAAAATATTTCATGATATATATCTGAAATATTTCAAACCATTTGTTTGTCGTGGGCATACGAAATTTTAGAAATATATTGCATATCCAAAATATCTTCTAAAAATTTTTCCAAAATATTCTGTTAGTTTCAGTTTTTACATAATGGTAGTAATACTGACCAACAGACATTGGTACTTTACCTGCAGATAAAATAAACTGTGCTTTTATTTAAATAACTACAGTGAACTGTACAAAACAAATTACTATAGACCCAACACATCTTGTCTGTAAAGAAAATATGTAGACAAGAATGTCCAGTAACAATTGACTTTTAATTATCCAACAGTATTTATACTGTTATACCCACTGGAACAAATTAAATCTATCTCACAAAACATAAAAAGAAATACAAACAGAATTCAGTCCCAATTTGAACCATATCTCAAACATGACAAAAATGAATAATATCACACTGATTACAGATATTGTTCTAGTAGTAACATATATTATGTACTGGAGATTTGAGCAAAATGTTAGTTCTAGCTCTTGAGCACAAAAATATTAAGCTTTTCCTGGCTTAAGATACCAAAAAGTGTACAAGTGAATTAATATTATGAAGATGAGCAAAAATTTTAAGGAGGCACATACTCTTCAAATGTCAAGATTAACAAATGAAAACGATATATGCTTTATTCAATTTTCTGTAGTGCATAGTTAAGCATTTTGAAGTAAAAGTATTTCAGAAATCTTCCCATGCTATAGCTCCTTATTCAAGATGAGTACATACAAAAGAATAATAGAATATTCTGCAAAGTCACTACATTCAAAAAACTTGACTGATAACTTCGTACAATGAATCTATGCATTCCAATAGCATTAGCGGCCATATATGAAACTTGGTTGATAAAAGTCAGCTTTCTCATTGAAAGATCCTAGAACCGTTTTTTCACTTCTCTCAAGGAGGTTATTGTTGTAAGTAAAGTTGAAAAGAATTTGTTTCCTGGTAAAACTGATAATATTTTCAGATCATCAGGGAAAACAGTTTTTCTGATGTGATTACATCACTTAAATCATTTTAAAATACTAGAATAAAAGTTTGATTCTTGGGAACACATGATATTGAAATGAAGTTTAAAGAATTAAATTTATTATATGAACCAAACTGAGTCCTGTTTTTAAGGTATGATTTCATAAAATGTATGGCTTGTTACTAATCCAAACCCCTACCGTTTATTGAATAAAATTGAATGATCAACTCCATTTATTCTGAGATAAAATACTGGTATATAGTTCAATAATGATATATTTCTTTCGAAGATTTCTTTTAGAATATAATAATGTATATAAGATACTATGTACATCACAAATATAATACAAAAATGTGTTAATATTTTAAAACTAAATTATATACAAGTATGTCTTGATATTTTTTAAACAATAAAAGAATTCTGTTCCATGATCACTTTTTCAGTTCGGTAACCAAAATAGTTATTAATATAGAAGCAACAATTAAAGCAATTAAAATTAGGATAAACAGTTTTTTTCGATATCTAGCCTGGTGGGAGGAAGCTTTGATCAAGTGTTCAGTCCCTTCTTCAATGTTTCCAACTGCATGATCGATGCTGTTTTCTATGGTATCTGCAAAAAGGTAAAAATTGCATTGATTCATAAAAACAAAGTTAATTTGCAGAAACAAACCAAATTTATTAGGTGTACGCCACCTACCGAGAAAAATCATCTTGGTTTCTTTTTCATTAAAGTAAATTTGAATTTAACAAAAATATAAATTTTGCACACCTAGTCAATCGATCACCCCACAAAAATATAATCCCTTCCCCCGAAAAAAATGTGTGGCTACGGTCTCAGGTGGGAGGGTTAAGTAAGTTTTAATCTATCTATCTACTCGCAACACACGACGATCCAAAAGTGGGTGGGCTGCAGTGACTTGTCCACATTAGGAATGGGTGAAAATAGACTCAAGAAAGCTAGGAGAAACTGCTTGATTTAAACTTTTATTGCACAATCAATATTACACCAAATGCAACAACCCCTTAATAAATGGAACTTCTTAAATAGGAAGAGGCTGTGAAGAAGCACGGTAATGATAAATAATTTTAATGTTAATAAACGCAACATTAAAACATGATTTTGCATCCACTAAAACACACCCAGGAGGAGATGTTTATTAACATCATGACATAATTTTTTAACACACCTAAAAATACGATATAAAAGAATAGGCAGTAAAGAGCAACATAAATTCATAAATTTATAGATGACTAATGAGGCTCCGGAGACAGAAATAACACAAGAAAAAAGCGGTAGTCATTTGAGACTGAACGATGGAAGCGAAAGCTTCTTATGATATTATACTTCCCTTCTCTCGTTACCTCTCTGTCTCTCTTTTTCTTTCTTTGTGTCATTCTTAAAAATTTATGTAAATTTCAGGAGAATTAAAATAATTGTCACTATTTTGCTACAACTGAAGTATTAATTCTAACTGTCAAAATCCAAATCTAATGGCGGAAAAATAAACAAATAAAAATAAGTAAAAATAGTAAAAGAACCATGATTACAAAAAAAATTACTAGAAAATTAATATAGAAATAAATATGTATCAAACCTACCTATTTATAGTTACCTATTTATTAAGGAATGTAACAACAAATTACCTTGTGAAAATTACTTTTTTCCCACAACAACCTTCAATACAATGATTTAAGCTCATGTTTGAAAAATAAACCCGTTGTTTGTAGACACGAGATGTAAGACCGACATCTAGGATTTTCGACTCTTACTTCTCGCGTCTACAAATTTACTGTTATGTATCAAATACATAAATAAGTGTTCGAGAGGTCATTCTACTGTGGGAAGCGCAACTGATGAAGGTTCCCGACCAGAAACAATATATATATATATATATATATATATATATATATATATATATATATATATATGTTATATAAGTTTATGCTATGAACTTAGAACGAACTTATATCGCAACGACAATTCAACATTCCCAGCTGACTCAGCGACACGTGTAGTGTCAGATTACGGCACGGCCAACATCCGTGGGAATTGCAGCGTCGACTTTGCTTATACTGCTCTAATGTTGTGTTCATTATTACTCAGAACTTTTGTCAGTTATATTGTTAAT
The DNA here is from genome assembly GCA_034190945.1 of Octodonta nipae. Classification (NCBI taxonomy): domain Eukaryota; kingdom Metazoa; phylum Arthropoda; class Insecta; order Coleoptera; family Chrysomelidae; genus Octodonta; species Octodonta nipae. Next base: position 16,677 of record JAVLUE010000214.1, read on the forward strand.
TTTTTCATTTCTATTTTAAAAGTTATTATTGTGTTTATTTAAATAAAAATCTTTTTTAAAAAGTTAATTAATTGAAGTGTGATATAACAAATTGGCGCAGTCAGTAGGATCCGTCAACGTTACTAGAACACGAGCTTACTTCTAACTGGTAGCGGCGGATTCCTATCCCTCAACGGAGCAAGGAACCTGGAAGAAGTCCCAACAGCGATAACAAGGAGAACACGGATCTTCCAATGTTCCTGTTGATGTGAGTAGTAGTGAATCGTTTAAGGTTTTAAAGAATTTATTTGATTGATTTATTTGATTATTTGATTTAATTTGATTATTTGATTTATTTGATTATCTTGATTTGAATTGAGATATTATTTGATTAATTGAATTGAAATATTTATTTGATATATTTTGATTTACGTTTACATATTTACATATTTATTTTATTATTTCATTTTTATCTACCGTTCTATTATCCAAAATATCGTTTATACCCCATTTACATACATTTGCTTAATAATTTTTACACTATATTTTAATTGAAACCCATTTTACAATCCCTCGTTTATTTTATTCTTTTATTATTTTTCAACTTGTGTATACTTTTTAATCTAACACATCGAAATGGCACAAGCAACAAACAATGTAGTTTCTGATAAAACCGAAAAGTACCGGTTATCGGAACTATTTTGAAGGCGACCAGATCTCCTTGGCCACCTTCATACACGCATGTAATTGTGCGTACAATATGTCGACTGCAGAGCAAAAATATCTGCTAGTCATTCATATTAAAAATAAACTTAGAGGCAAAGCTGCTCAGTTAGTCAACTCGAGAAACCCCGCTTCATATTTAGAAATTAAGCAGCTTCTAACACTCCATTTCGGAGACTCGCGGGATCTGTCTTCTTTGATCCACGATCTCCAACGTCTCAAACAATTGTCCAACGAGTCCCCTCTAACGTTCTATAATAGACTCCAGGTTTTGAGTGCGAAAATGCACTCATGCATTCAAAAAGCGTCTGGACTAAGTAACGAGCAAAAAGAAGACTACCCTTGTAGATACGATGGTTCTAAATACATTACTTACCGGACTAGAACCACGTCTAGGCCAAATAATTCGTGCCGGCAATTCCAAAGACCTTCTGGGGGCACACTCTCGAATCAGACGAGAACTTCAGTTGTCATATTTTGAAGAGCAAAACATTCACAAATCTGCTCCTCCTAAACCCACATTTCAGGTCCGAAAACCCATTCAACCACCGAAATGTTTAAATTGTGGTAGATTAGGCCACATTGCAGTAGATTGTCGGTTGCGACAGCAAAACAACCCTCAATCTTACAACCAAAATTTTAGACCTAGTTTTACAGGGCCAAATCAAACTTCGAGGCCAAATCCACCCCCAAATAATACCAACCATCAAGGTCCACCATTTCGACCGACAAATTTCCAAAGACCCCCGTTTAAACCAAATCAATTCCGACCGTCTGTAATACAGACAAACCCACACTATCGTCCAGAAAGGACACATCATTTCAACGAACACCTAAATACTGGTTATCACGAATATTCAGAAAACGACTACGGCTATAATACTGACAATAGCCAATAAATTTATGAAGATTTCGGTCAAAATCCTGTTGAATATGACACAGAGCAAACTTTAGAAGATAATTTCGTTACACCTTTGAACAGTCACGAATACCAGGATTTTCTAGCTCTCCCCGAGCCTAGATCAACCCCCCGATTCAACAACTATTTCCGAAGCCCAAACCCAAATCCAGAATTTGAATCTGGAAGATTTCAACCCAAATGCGAATTTCCCGGAACAAGCATTTCTCTAAGTCCTCTTTTAACAGTCAACTCCAAAAATTTATATTACATTCACGACGCTTCTGGAAAGTTCAAACTTCTCATTGATACCGGTGCTGGTATCTCCATTTTTAAAGAAAATACCGTCAAAAATTTCCGTCAACGATTTCCCGAAAAAGTGACAATCCAAGGTATTACGCACGAGAAAATCCCGATTTCAGAATCCACCCTTATTCCATTTGCCTTAGGTAATCCCCATAAGGTTTTTATCTACAATCTAGATATTGAGTTTGATGGAATATTAGGTCTTGATTTTCTTGAGCATTACGAATGTATTGTTGACTTAAAATCAAAACAGTTAATTACGAACTTCAAAACTATTCCCTTGCATAAAGTGCCCGATCACAATCAGTCTAACACACAACCGACAGACATTCCCAGTACTAAAATGCCAACTTGTACTTATAACAATCTAATAACTATCCAGGCACGTACCGAACAAATTTTCAAACTAAAATGTGAACTTTCAAACACCGACGCAATTTTACCGACACAAGTAATTGACAAAGTACGACTTCCCAACGCTGTTGTACATGTTAATTCAAAAGAAGAATTTCTGACTTCGATAATAAACGCGAACGCAATGCCCAAAACTGTTAACTTTTCCAATCTTCATTTAGAACCCCTTGACCTTACACACCCTCTCTTAAATTTGAATACACAGGATCACTCTGACTCTATAAACTTAGACAGAAACTTAACTATCAGGGAACAAATTCGTACAGAACACCTTAATGACGAAGAGCGAGAACTTATCACGAACCTCTGTTTAGAATTCGAAGATATTTTCTACCTCGAAGGCGATGTTTTGTCTTTTACCAACGCAGTAAAACATTCAATTGACACCAATAATGCCAAGCCCGTTTTCACAAAATCTTACAGATATCCTCAAGTCCATAGGGAGGAAGTGAAAACTCAAATTGGCAAAATGCTTGATCAAGGCATAATCAGGCACTCTTCTTCTCCTTGGTCCTCCCCCGTATGGGTCGTCCCTAAGAAACTCGATGCTTCTGGTAAGCAAAAGTGGCGAGTTGTTATCGACTATAGGAAGTTAAACGAACTAACTGTAGACGATAAATACCCTCTGCCCAACATTTCTGATCTCCTCGACCAACTTGGTAAGTGACAATACTTTTCGACACTGGATCTCGCTTCCGGGTTTCACCAGTTGGAAATCCTTGAAAAATGCACCTTCTACTTTTCAGAGGGTCATGGACAACATTCTTTTGGGTATCCAAAATGAACGTTGCCTTGTTTACATGGATGACATCATAGTCTATTCACCAACCATCCATGAACATATGTCCCGTTTGACAGAAGTCTTTAAGCGTCTTAGACAGTCAAACTTGAAAATTCAACCTGACAAGTGTGAGTTTCTCCGTAAGGAAGTTGCTTACCTAGGTCATTTGATCACCCAAGAAGGAGTAAAACCAAACCCTTCAAAGGTTGAATGCATTCAGAATT
>JAVLUE010000215.1:0-20001 GCA_034190945.1 Octodonta nipae
AAAAGTAAACTAGAAGATGTCACAAATACTCCTAGCTTAACGCACCACCACCAGCAACAGGAAAGTGATGCAGCGATTAATATAAAGATTGTTTTTATTCGTTTAGAATTACCTAGGCTACTCAGGCAAACAGATCTAACTGATTTGGCAAAAAATCTGGAACTCTGTAAATCGTCATCAAAACTTCTAGCTTCCAGCTTAAAAGAAAAATCTACTCACAAGAAGCACTTAAAATTATTACTGGAATATGGAAAATAATTTAACCCTTTTATTTTCTGAAGTCCTAAGTCAGTAATACTCTTGCATAATGGTAAGCAGAGCCCCCTAGACTAATAGAAATTTTATTATATCGCCTCCATTACAAATTAAACTGAGAAGTATGTAATTATTAATGGAAGGTAGTTTATTTTTTATTTATTTATTTAAGTAAACTTGGCCCCGACTCTTGAAACCATTCGACGGTTCTACCACTGGAAGAAGGACATATGTCGTATAAAAACATAAATGAGGTTTAATATATGGGTTAAACTTCATTTATGTCAATTTACATGCGACATACGTCGAAAGTCGAGTGGTAGAGCTTACCAAAACATAATGTACAAAACAAACATTTTGAAATATGAAAAACGGTCATTAATTTATCAGATAAAGAATTAAACATTTCACAAATCTCAGTTTTATAGAGAGACCCAAACTATACAATTACTCCAAAATCTATCCCAAAATTTGATATTATCAGTTCTATAGAACAAACTGCTAGTCAATTAAACTTTAGTGAAGCTCAAGAATATCGTGTGAGAGCAAAAATGGAACTTGAAAAACCTATACATATCAAAAATAATGTTTCTAAAAATGAACTATTTGCAATTTAAGCCATAAAAATGACTATAAAAATTTTACCTGCAAATCAAGTAATTTAAAATAAAGTCAAACATTAATGTCAAATTGTGATTTACGAAATTTGTCATTACGAATCCTTTTATTTTTTTAATTTATTGTTCATTTGTGTTAATACCATTGAAAACGGGGTCTGATTTAGACCTTGAAACGTTTGGACCTTTTGTAATATACAGACTTTCAAGTTTGTGTGGTGTTATTCCCAAAGAACTCAGAAAAATTAAAAACAAACTTTATTACGTTGAACTTCTGGACCAATCTTCAAGCCTGTAGCCAGCGGGGGGGTCTGGGGGTTCAACCCCCCTCCCCCCCGAAATTTTGGAATGTTTGGTTTCAAGATGCAATTTTAACCAATTAATCGTGTTTTTCATAGAATAAATTCTATATTTATATAATTTTATATAGTCTTGAAATACATGAACAAATATATACATTTTGCAGTCCTAATCGGCCCATCACCAATCAAAAAAATTATCCTGGCTACGGCCTTGCCAATCTTTGTATGTATTCTTCACTTCCCGCTATAGAGACTTTTATTTCTTGGCACTTTCATTTTCTAAATTTTTGCAAAATTATCTGACTTTCTTCGCTGATTTTTTTTTACGTCTTTTAACAACAGTCGATCATTATCATTACACTTATTTCAATTTCGTTGTCCAGTTGTTGAAGCCTATCAAAATAGGTACCTATTAAGTAAAATATTTATTTCGATAATATAGCCCCATAAATAGTTACCCAAGAAAATATTTTTCTGTTTAATTTTGACCGAGACTACAAGAGCCACATTAGCAGAGATCCTCTTTCTTTTTTAATTTTTAATGTGGTTTTAATAATTTCATTTAGTTCAGGTTGGAAGTCAAGTCTCCCCATCTCTTGGCATTATTAACATATACAAAGATACTCCTAAATTAGAAGTTAAAATTGGAACCTCTTCGAAAAATTGTCTTCCTTTTCCTTAACTTAAAAAATAATAAATATCTTCCTGTCATAAATTCCGTATTACATAAGTAATTTAATTATAATGCACAAAAAAAAATAAAGAAATATTCAAGAATTTGTAGTCTTCAAATTATTTGTTCATGTTCACCATCTACTACTGAAAAGGCGAACTACTGTATCTGTCAGGTTAATATATAGTAGAAATCTTTCATAAGCAATTCAAATTTAAACACTAAAGAAATCTTTAAAAAGAAAATAAGAAAAATAATAAGTAGCATCCGTGTAATCCATCTTCATAGTGCTTTCTCTAAGACAATAATTCTTTTAAAACGCAACTGTATTTTTTATAAAATACCTTAAAAGCAAATTAAACTCTTTAATCCGTTGAAAACTAGAATAACCAGTCGTAAATTGTGAAATATAGTTATATCTACTGCCATTTTCGACCCAATTAAACCAAAAAACAATGTTATAAAATTACCGTTATACATCTTAATTAATTTTCTTTGACACCTTGAATTTGATGTATTTGAGCTCCTTGTCATTTTCAAAATATGGCGGGTAAAAAGATGAACGCCCATTTCATGATGAAACACAAAGAGTACGTAATTAATCATGCTCAAAGTCTCAAGGAAGTTAAAGAACGCCGGTAAGAATTCAAGTTGAGTATTTTAAAAATGTAAAAAATTCTAACATACGAGAAATTCGGAATAAATCATGTTGGCTTCCTGAACATCTTGTCATAACTTCGAATCGAATCGTCCTCCTTGATTGGTCAATAATTCTCCCGCCACCTATGTCGACGATGTTATTGTAGGTACCCCTCTAGGCGACATTGACCAAACGCTTTGGTGGCTAATCGATGCTCTTCTGTCTTCGCACTCTTCGCGGTTCTTGCTCGAAGTTTATGAAAGCTTACTTTATCGACGAGGTTACATTTCTAGATTTTGAGCTTTCTCGGGCGGCATTTCGAGTTTTTCGCGTTGGAAGATAAAAGATTTTGGCATGGAGAAGCGTATAGAATTAGAAAAGCGTGGTAAAAATCCCGCGGATGTAAGTATTTTTCATATTTTTATTGTTATTGTACGTAGATTCAAGGTGTCGTCATTTATCGTGCATGTGTTGTAAAACTTTTTCACCTGTAATCACGTTAGATTGATAGAAATTAGGCAAGTAATCTTAAAGATTAATTAGTTTTCTTAGTTCTGTTTCACATACAACGCATATTGAAGTGTACGCGACCGGTTTTCAAGAAAAAAATCTGAAATATTGTAGTGACACCTCCATGACGATAAATACACATACGATATTTTCCCGCACTTCCGAATAGTTATAATGAATTAAAACAATTCAATTTCGTTGTTTTTACAAATTAAAATGATTTACGACGACTCTATCCTTCAATAAAATCTTTAGAAGCCACTTAAGAATTTTCAAAATGGATCTTTTTTTCAGATTGGGGAATTGAACCTGGACAATTGCAGAAGCACAAGTATTGTAGGGTTAACAGATGAATTTGTCAATTTGGAAACATTGTCAATGATAAATGTGGGGCTGGTTTCCCTCAAAGGCTTCCCCAAGCTTCCCAACTTGAAAAAACTTGAGCTCAGTGATAACAGGTAAAAATGGCCACCATGTAATAACATAGTTAATGTAATTTTGATTTTTGGTGGCTTTAGGTTATGTTTTGTCATATTACTGTTGCAAAATTCGACTGAAGACAAACGTATTCAGTGATTTTGTAGCTTTTCTCAATATCAAGGTTATAACTTCAATATAATCCAGTATTTATAATGACCAAACACAACCACACCTCCATTTTTACAAATTTACTGTTTATAGTGACACTGTAAATTAAAAATATGTTTTGATTCTTTGGGGAAGTATTTTAGCAAAAGCTTAAAGACACATGAGAAATAGCAACTTGTTGCTTCTTATAATAAAGATACTTACCTAGTCTTGAATATTTAATTTTCTTTCAATTTTTTGTTTTAATAACTTTCAGGATATCCAATGGACTTAATCTCCTTGAAACAAGCCCTCAGTTGACACATTTGAACTTGAGTGGGAATAAAATTAAAGATTTGGCTACATTGGAGCCGTTAAAGAACTTCAAACACCTCAAAAACCTTGACCTCTTCAACAATGAAGCTACGACCATCGACAATTACAGAGAGAAGGTATTCAAGATGATACCCAGCCTTAAATACCTTGATGGGTAAGTTAATTTGAGTTTATATATATATAAACAAACTTTTTATTATTTTTGAGAGCCTAATTTGAATAAATATACAATTATTAAATCACACTATGACAAAATATGTACCCCTAGAGACAAACTTCAAAAATTTTGTCATCACAAATGTTCCAAAAAAAGCTTTGTATGAGAATTGATATTTGTTTTTTTTTAACGGAATACTGAGTTATCTTCTTCTTTCCAATAGGTGCATATAAATTTGTCATCTGATTCAAATCATTAGGTATGATGACAAAGTTGTTACAAACTCATCTAAAATTCCTATATATCTGCTAAATACATCTGGGACAAACATACAGATTATTTTGAGTGTATGTTTTATGATTATATATCAGATTGAGTCAGTCTATTAGTTAAAATGTCTAATGCTAGAATAGAGATGTGGCTATGTAAATATGCAGGAGAAAATACAAGGATATTTTTAATTTTTGTACTTTTGATGGAGTTTTGCAAATACTATACTGAAACACTGCCATTTTTTGTGCAGAAATGAAAATAGCAACAGTATTTACCCAGTGAAACTGAAAAAATTCAAAAGCCTGTATGGATATTTCTAACCTTCAGCTCTAATATTATCTTCAGATACTTTTTAAGTTTGATAAACATTTTTGGAACTGTTTAACTCTTCAACTTACAACTTAAAACCTGATTAATTATTTCATTCTAACTTCAAATGAAGCCAAATAGACTAGTGAAAATATTGTGAATCAATTCCATGTTATGGTAGATCAGATTGAATTGGACATGTAGGTGGTCTAATGTAACTGAGAGAAACTTAAGGAGGTCCTAGGAAGTTAGTTGCAACTCTTCTAGTACATTGAGCTGGATATAAACTGATCACTGAAAAAGATAGACTACCTAATTGCATATTTGTCTCACAGTTAGACTCTGCTCAGTTGCATCAATAATCATCTTGGATTTTTGCTCCTACTAAGGCATAAACTGGAGTAAAAAATCCAGAAAGCCAATTGAGTCAATGAGTAAACAAGGAAAAATCAATTCAGATTTGTAATGGTAGCAGTAATGATACTGAAGGTAAAAATTCAAGTGATAAAACAACTCAGAAACTGAGTATTCAATCTGAGTTATCTAATACTGACCTTATAAAACTGGATTTGGCCTACTTAGCTTTTAACAATTTATTAGTCATTCTACATACACTATCATTCACCAGGCTTAATTCAATTGTGACACATGTTTTTGCTTTAAATTCAAAATTACTTCGATATTTGCAAACCTTAGACATTTTCTGAATTATAAAGACCCAAGGTATTTGACATAGTCCTATATAGCTTCAATTAATTACTTTTAAGGCAATCAGATTGGAAAAAATATTATATGCAAAGCTTAAAAGAATAGAAAGATGCAAATTATGATTTTTCTGTTTATATTTTATATAACGATCAATACATAATATTACTTAATATGGAAAGTAATATAAAGATCATTAAAAATGTATTCTAAAAGTTCAGCACTATATAATTTTTTTTCAATTTATCCTGAGTATAATTATAATTTCACTAGTTTCATGAGTAATTCAAGGAAGAAAATTTTAAATTTTATTTGAAATTCTACATAAGTTATTTTTTACTACTAATACAATTTATTTTATTTATTTATTAACCAGAACAATTGCATTACAATGTATAATTAAAATTATAATAGTAGTATGTAACCCACAGAGATATACCCTGGATACCTGTTTGTGGGGCTGGTACAATAAAGAACTAAACCTAACCTAACTAATTAAGATTTAACAAAAAATTGTAAATATTTACAAAGAAATGCATATGCACATATACACACACATTTATACATATTCAGACATACACATATATAGATATAGATAAATATGTATAAACACCTCATACATACATTATTGTAACATATATCTTAGAGGTGTAGATAATTTCTGAATTACAAAAGGCAATGAACAGCCTTTTTTTCATATATTTTTTGAAATCCATTTCTTTATTTTAGTTTTATAAGACATATTTTGATTAAGGGTTTTGAGGTCATTTGGATTTACTTTTTTACTGTAAACACATTTACCAAAAATCTGCAACTATATTTTCATCCAACTTTTAGGATTCATTACATTGCCAGAAAATATATTGCTTTTGGACACATTAAATCTAAATCATTGAAACTCAAAGATGCCCTTCCATAAATTATACAGTTATAATTTTCTTTGCTGAAAATGTTTGTAAATAAACTTAGGTTCTGCTTTTAGTATATGCAAATTTAATAACCATTAGCCAAAAAATTGCATATGTAGAACTCAGTCCCTTGTTAATGCAGATATTTGCATAAGTAAGTTTGAAGTTCCACCACAGGTGCAGTTTTTCAACATTTAAATCCCACCATTTACTATATTTTTCATAATCTCTCCATTTGGCATTTTGTTTTACATATTTAGTGAAAAAATAGCATTTCTATCATATGAACTTTGACTGTATTCCTACTTATTAGGCCACATTAAGTTTTACTAAATAGTTAACCATCTGCTGTACAAAGTAATCCAATAAATTATCTATTTTGTTTACTAGTTATGATGCGGAAGATCACGAAGCCGAAGAGGACAGTGATGCCGATGAAGAGGTGAACGGCAACGAGGACGATTCCGAGGAGGAAGACACCTCAGAGGAGGGTGACGATTTGGATGACAGCGTGGGTTTGGGTGCCGTTTATTCGGAAAATTTGGACGAAATGTCTGACGAGGGTGACTACGAGGCCGTTGAAGAGGAGGAAGATGAAGACGGCATCGAGGAAGAAGAAGATGAGGATGGCGACGAGGTTGCTGAACAATCCCCAGAAGGTGAGTCAACTGAGTTATTTGATAATTTGGATTGAGTTGACTGTTACATGGTAGAAGTTGAAATTCATGATGAATTGATCAACTACTTACACTTTATTTGAAATAAAGTTTAAGTTTGTAATCAGTTGTATTACCTACTCATTTCATCATGTGTTTGGTAATTTGTGAAATTTAATAACTTGTTAGTGTCTAATAATAAAACGAGTTCATTTAATTGTTAAAAAAACATTTGGCTACTGTTCAGTTCAATATTTATAGAGAACAAGGAGTTAGATAATGTGATTGACACTGAATTGTAAAACAATTATGCTTCATATTCTTAATTGCTCTTAACTTTATATGCAGAAGTGTTTTATTTATTTTATACCTCCATAGTATTTTTAAGCTTGAAGCAGGGGCGTATATTAAGTATAGATATTGGGAAAGCAAGAAAAATAGAGTAGTACTTTTATCAGAAGGGGGGAGAAAACTAGACCATTGTGTAGGATTCAAAAGTTAAATCATTGTCAACATTTTGGAGGATTGCATTCTTGCTCCCCCATAAATATGCCTCTGGATTTAAGTAAAAATTTGTACCACACCTAAAGTCAGTAGTATGTAGATAATTCTCACAGGAATTATTTCATGACTGTGCACATTGATAGTTAAAAAGAAGAATCAAAATCACTCATATACAGTAATTAATTTTTTCTGTTATTTCAGTAACTTCAAATCCAATAGTATTTAATTAGTAATGTTGACTTAATATCCTTGAGATTCCTCATATATTTTTCAAAAATAACTTAATTTTTTCCAGAATAATAGTTTCGAATAATGCGTTTTATTGCCTAGAATGGAAATTTAGAAACAAGCTATCAACCACAATATTTTTCCATGGTGCATAAGGTCCAGGTATACTAATGGCTGCATATTGCTGTTGAGAAATTCCATCATTAATTTTTTAATGTTTATCAAGTTATCTTTTATTTCATGTTGAAATAAATGACTGAATTACCCACATTTTAGTTTAATTTCAATTTACATTTCAAAAGAGCAAAGAGGCTCAAGTCACCCCCCATTCATCGGAGTTATGTGCTTTTTTAATGTTTATTGTGCTAAAACCTACCCTCAGTGGGATCAAACCCCCCTCCAAACAAGATCACCCTCAGACGACAATACTGAATCCTCCATTGCTTGAAATTATCTTAATTGCAAAGTCAGTTTTTCTTTAAATTATTTATTGTAACAAAATGAATTTCATAATTTTTCTGATAGAAAATTCTTTATTATCTTTAATATAAACTTTTAATTGGAGATTTTGTCTTTATAGGAACAAACTGTCTAATGAACAATGTTTCTCAAATTTAACTATAAATATCGAAAGTTTTAGAAAACTAATATTGATTATTGATTCAAGTAAATAAAGTATACCACAAATTAAGGTTATTGGCAATGAGAAACAACTGAATGCTACTGAAGATGTAGCAATGTAATCACATTCAAAGAATGTATGCATACACTGTTACATTTTGTTTTCTGTTGAGTTCTTTATGTAATGTAGTTGAATTATTAAAATTGTATTTTATGACCAGAGTCCCAGCTATGTACACTAATTTTGGCCTTTTTGACTTGTTGATTGCTTATGTAATTTTGTGTTCATTTATTCATACATTTGAAGACCTAAATGTTTCTCTGACATATCGTTTGTTGCATTCACTAAGAATTATATAAAAGCATTTATCTGAGTTTTTTATATGAAACAACGGTGGTTAGACCGGCCGTTCGCGTGGCAACACTTCTCCAAGCACTTGCAACTGCGATTCTGTTCCCACTCATGGGAGTGCTGGTTTGTTTTGTGTAAATGTGAAATATATTTTATTGCCAAATGCTCATACTCAATTCAAAGACTTTGGCTATTTCTAAAAAAAAATTATAAAAATCAAGAATCTTTTGTAAATTTGACTCTTAAAGACATGAAAAATGCTTGCAAGAGTTGTTAGGGACAGTTTGACTATAGGCAAAAGTATTGGTTTTGTGGGTAATTTTAGTTTTGTTTTATGTTTAGTAATAATTTCCATTTTCTTCATTCATACTGGCAACAATCAACAACACTTGAAAAGTTAACAAATTTAGTTGAAAATTTCCTTGCAACATGACTTTTTCAGTGTAAAAACTGTGTGTTAGAGGATGCTGTAGATGTTTATATAAAATTATTTTTAGGAAAAAGAAACAAAAAAAAACTTTAAAATCATTTTTGCATCTTTTTTTTCTTAATAAAAATCACTAAGAAGCTATTTTGAATGAATTCTGCTAAATTATAATAATAATTCTAAACCCTTAGTTTCACATTTTTTTTATTTGTTGGCCTATTTTAATTTAGTGAGCATCAGTACCTATTGTTGCGTACAAAGCCTTTATACATAAATCTGTTCTATAATTCATGGTTTTTTAGATGAAAACTTTCATCACCAAAATTTTTACAGAAAAAACTCTTATACAGCGTTGCTGACATTTTATTTGTCGACATATTCACGGATCTAGTCATCAGTTATATCACTTTTAATTGGCATATAATAATGCATTATTCTACACTTAAACACTATATGTCAACTGTCAGTACATTTAATATTAAATTTATATTTTCACTATTTAAAATATGGCTGATCAATTTTTGAGGGTCTTGATATTTCTTAGTGTGCAATATTTTTGATGATTGCTTAAATTTTTGTTTTTCTATTTCAGTATCGAGGGGCAAGAAGCGGAAACTTGAGGACGGTGATGAAGAGAACTAAAAAGCACTCATTCATAATGACAGTTGTAGTGATAAATGAACATTTTTATCTTGACCAATGAAGTGTCTCCGTCGGTATGTTGCGACTGGGAGACTTTTTATTATTAAAAAAAAAATCGTCACCCCTGGCTGTGGATTCTTAACAAAAATAAAATACAAACAAAACAAAAAATGTTTTGAAAAAAGTTATTATATTTGTCAATGAAATTATTCTAAATTTAAAACATAAAAAATCATTCCGTTTTTAAATATATTGAAACAATAAAATAATTTTAAATGCTATTAAATAAATGAAAATTTTAAAATTAAAACGAGCGGAAAATCACAACTTTTTAAATAAGGACTAAAATAACTGTAGAATTTTTTGATATAGCAGCCAGCCAGTTAAAAACTTGTTAAATAAAAAAATGTAAGTCAATGGAAGAATAGTAAAGTTATATTTTGTACATCATTACCTATTGTCTTGTAGTTTTTAGGAACGTTAACATATAGTTATTGTTTTTTTTATTGATTTGTGTTATATCATCATTATTCGCAAATTAAAATTCTTAATTATTGGGACACGATTTGTTTCGTCACTTATTTTTTTCTCTTGATATCTGTCGCTCGAATGAGTGAAAAGTTGAATAATAGAAAGTGAAACGTTTTTAGAAAACTGAATTGTTGTTTTAATCCTAGTCGTTGCATGTCCTTTATCTAAAGTGGAAATGAATGGAAGCGGTTATCCCAATCTATATGCAGTAGCCATTGCTAGAACTGCAACAAGACCAAATATTAGGTGGCGCAGAAGTAATATCATAATTTGAATTGGCTGCTTTTGACATTTTTGATATAGATACTGATGTAGCAAGAAGTGACCGGCCCGTAGTGCTCATTCGACCAAGAACATCTGACAATTCGCTGTTATTGTCAAAATGGAGAGCCAGTGGGGACTTCCGTCCACCCGCACTACCTGTTTTTGAATCTGACGAACACCCCAGTTCGTTTAATACTGGCTACAGAATCACGTGAGAAGTCTCGTCGAGAAGTCTTGCAGAGATATTGCGGGAGAACCGAAAAGGTATTTACTCTCATGGCGTTGTCTTTTTTAACCCAAGAAACCCTTTGAAGCGGCAACAAAACCAACATCGACCGGAAAACAGGCGAGCCCGAGAACGAGACGACGTGAAACCGATCACATTCACGCTTCTCGGGGATTCTCGGCGTGAGTCTGTAGCCGGCTTAAGATAAACCACGCCGATGGGTGACACGTTCGACTTCCTACAAGTCTACCTCTTTTACTTTTCTGGACGAGACTGACATCAACTTTCGAGGTGTAGGTGCGTCGTGCGACGGTCCCACTGTTACCCGCCAGGAAAGAAAGCAGGTCTGACGAGTACTTCTATTAAGGCCTAACAAGTCGGCCTCGTTCCCTTTCGCTCAATCCCGAAAGAAAGTGTCCGGCGAACTACTTGTGTCTGGAATCAACTGCCATGACTCCATGAAGTTTTATGGGTAGCCACCGTGAAATGGATTTGATCATCACTCATGGCTTTACAGGTCGAGTATCTGTTAAAATCAGTGTTCTCAGCATAAAATTTATTGTACTAGAAATGTCGGATAGATAGTAATAAATTCACAGGTAACTGTAACAGATACTATTTCTCCCCGTTACGTATAGATGGCGCGGTAGCAGTAAAGAGGTACCCGGGCTTTTGAATTGATTGAGTTTTTATTATACGAAATACATTAACTGTGTTGTGCCAAATTTTGTCACTGTATGATTGTGGGGGATTTAACTCTTTCCCAGAAGAGCACATCCACCATCTTCCTAGAATGCGAAACTACAGAATGTAACTCGAATAAAGTAATACCAATTTTGTTACTTTTTTACATCCAAAAATGTAGGAAATAATGTCAGAATTCCTAATTTTATCAGAAAGGACTGTTTACACTGTAACTTCGACACTCTTGCTCTTAATACCAAATATTACTAGCCTGCAGAAATAATTTACTTTGGAGTGACATGAACAATTTATTTTGTGTGGCATTAGCCAAACGGATTTGAACAATTTCAGAGTATGATGCCTGCGGATTTCTACTTTGAACGGACAATACAAATAAGAAATCCCCTCAATTTTTGGCAACAAAGTCCTACAACTTTCTAGATGTTTCGATATAGAAATAGTGCTTTTTTGATGTTTGTCAGTTGCTTGATTTCTCGTTCATTGTCGATCTTCAAATTAAAACTAAAAGCCAATGTAGTATTGAAAAACTTCAGGTTTTTTACATTTGACATCATTTCCAATATATGATTTAAAGGAAATTAATGACTGGGCTTGAAAGTAATAGAATATTGGGGTACTGTAATAGAGTAACAGAATTATGTCAAAAGTAATAGATCTATTACTATGGTAATGACGGGAATAACACTGAAAATCATTCATACAAATTATTGACTGGTTATACTACTACGGTAAAGTGGGATTTGAATGTGTAAAAAGTATTTGACCGATGATTTGTGTACAAATTAAATACGTAAAATTTATTTGATACTTTATAAACCAAATTGTCATTCAAAATCGATCTCATGTAAAAGAAATTACGTAGAGCCGATTTCAAGTTTTCGATAACCCCCCCACCCCCTAGAAACATAGTTTAGGTACGCAAACCTTAGATCATGTACAAAATCGTTGCAACGCTAGAAAGAGAGGGCAATAGAGACAGTAACAGGCTATTTCACTTAGTGGGTGGAAGCAGCCAATGAACAACATGCTGAACGTATTTCATTGGAAGCAGCTCCCAACCGAGTGAAATAGTCTCTTGCCCTCTTGCTATATCTAGAAGGTACATGATCTCAAGACTCAAACCCTGTCATTTTTTGACATTTTTCTCGGTTTTTGACCATGAAGAAGTAGTTTTTCGACACCAACCATAATACGTTTTTTAAACTAAAGTTGTTTCCGAGATAGCTACCCCAGTATCAACAGACGTTCATTGCAACGAATTTTGGTGAAAGATTTGAAAATATTCCCCTACGAAATGCAACCTCTTCACGCATTGCTGCCTGTTGACCGTCGGACAAGGTTAACTTACTGTTAAACTTGGTGCAAGAAGAGGATGACCATATCAAAAATCATTATGAGCGATGAAGTCCATTTCTTCTTAGATGGTTATGTTAACAAAATTTGCGTTTCTGAGGTCCAGAAAATCCACATAAATGCAAAGGAAACATTACATCCCTCAAAGTGACTGGTGCGGCATTTGCAGTGAGAGAGTGATTGGTCCTTATTTTTACGAAGACACCGATGGGGCCAACGTAACCGCAGATGGCGAGCGTTACAGGCAGACGTTAAATATTTTTTTTGCCTCAGGTTACTTGACTGAGTCTCGATCATTGTTGGTTTCAACAGGGCGAAGCAACCGCTCACACAGCTCGGGTAACTATGGAGATTTTGAGACACCACTGTCCCGGTCGAGATATTTGCCGTTTTGGAGATTTGAACTGGCCGTCCAGATCGCCAGACCTAACAACACAAAACTTCTTTCTACCTTTGGGACCTTTTAAAATCTCGCTTTTACTACAACAATTCACGAACCTTGCAAGTCTTAAAAGCTAACATAGAAGAAGGAGTCAAATGTTTTGCGAGCAACAATACAAAATACCTTAAAACGAGTTCAATTATGCATCAACTTGGGAGGAGGCCATTTGAGCGATATATTTTTTCCAAATAATGCATCAATTTTACACTTTCAAATAAACTTTTAATGAAAACAGCTATTTTTTTCATTTATAACAAAATGGCAGCCAATTCACATTAAGACATCATTTTTGCGCCACTTTGTACATATTTGCAGTTTATGAGTAACAGTCAAAGAGGTTAATACTGTACACGTGAAGTAGCGAAATTCATGTAATAGCAATAGAAAGAGAGAGAGAGAATAAGCGACTCGTTCCTGATTGGTCAGTGGTGACGCCTACTATTGGTAGGGTAGAGACGTAGCAAGCGCTCCCTGATATTGTTTTCTCTTTCTATTGTTATTACACTGCCACTTACAGTAACGCCCATACCTAATTCACTCTACGTATAATAGCTCTATGCTAACAGTTCGTAGTGAAGCTTAATTCTTAAGCTACATTTTTCAGTTGGGTATTTGAGAAATAAAAGATAGTATTGCGCAGCCCACTTTGTTACTTGAGGTTGACATAAATTACATTTCCCGAATCCGTCCTCACAGCCAATCAAATCTACCCCCATACACCACCAAATTGCCAATATTGAATAACTAAATGTTTTCTAAAAAGTGTTACGTGGTATTGTTTGATAATTTGTGATGACATTCACTATTCTGTTTAACCTTGAAAGGTGGTTTATAGAGTATGTGTTGACCTGGACACATTAGCAGTCTCATAAAAAAAAATTGATGTCACGCAAATTTCAAAATTATTTTGAATACCTATTTTTAATCGACCTCCAAAGAGGAGGAGATTATCAATTCGTCGGCATACTCAGTAATAATTCAAAAACGGCTTAAGAAATTTTGATGATTTGATGCCTTGTTTTAAAGAATGTCAGGCAATTATATTATATAATTTTCTATAACGTGAGAAAATCAGGAAAAAAACACTACACTTCAATAAATTTCAAAGAATCCTCACTGTTTTTTTCTAAAACGAATCTATCAATTTGATTATTTTATATTGTATTCTACAAAGATATGTTCCAGCTTGATTTTGTGTATTTTTCTATAACGTAAAACTTTGCGTTTTTCAGGAAATGTGTGCAAATAACGCTTTTCATATTGATTCATTTGAAATCAATTTCTTTTTGATAACGAAGTTCTTTTACAATAGAGTGAAACGTCAGGAAATATTCAATTAGTGTATCTAAAATAAAAATTATTATGTCGGCGACATTTTCTATACGGTGGTAGGTGTGTGTGTGTGCGTGCAATTATCGAAATTCGATCAGAAGTAATGTGCGGGGTTGAAATATATGGCAGAGTAAAATTACAGTTATACAGGTGGGTTCAAAAAATCTTAAAAAAGTGATATTCGGTAGTATTGAATTATAGTTATACGGAGTGGTTCGAAAAATGTTGTTTTGGGTTATAAGTAGTTTGGTATACAAGGTGGTTGAAATAAGGGTAAAGTAGAGTTATAGTTATACAGAGTGGAGAAAAAATGTAAAAAGTTAAATAAGCATAAGCAGTTAGGACATTTGAATCATAGAGTGATGTATAATTACAGTTACACAGACGAGTTAACAAAATATTACTAGCCGATGCATATACAGGATGTTGAAGTATAAGGTGGAGTATAATTAAAGTTATACAGATTGGATCAAAAATGTGTTACATGAGCAGTTAGTATATTGTAATTTTTGGGCGGAGTATAATTATAGAAGTAGTTGCATATAAAGTCTAGAGCAAAATTATACTTATACAACGTGGTTCAAAAATTAAAATAAAAAAGTTAAATAGGGTAGACCATGAGCAGTATAGAATACTTGAAATATGGGGCGACGTAGAATAATACGTATACAAGGTGATTCAATATTCACGATGATTTAAAAAATATCAGGGTGGTTTGATTATAGTTTTACAGGGTAAAAATTATAGACAAATAAGTTATATTGGGTGACCAATACACAGGAGCATATACTGGGTGGTTGCAATGTAGACCAAATTAGAGTTATAGTTTAGTTTGAAAACTATATGGAAAATGTAGAGAAAGAATGCAAATCAAAGTTTAAGGGAGACAGTTGAATAAAAGAGGGCTGCGTGTTTAGGAGAGACACAAATACACTAAAATAATCAATAGGATTGTACGACGTTTAAAGCTGACATATAACGTAAGGAATTGAATATTTTCAATAGGATTATTACAAAAATGGTCCAAAATCAATTGGTCTACAATGATATACTTTTTTGAAAGGAATAATGAATTGTTCGGGCCGATACTTAATGAAACTTTATCACAATACCGTAATAAAGGACTATTTCTGTGGAATAAATCCCGTAGATTCCAAAAAAAGTTTATGGGAACCTAATATGTTTTTGTTGCTGTCAATCGAATATATATACTCAGACAAGTTTCTTAGCCTTGAGTTCTATATTTTCAATATATATATATATAGCTGTTACAGACAGAAAACATTAAACTTACTGATTATGAAAAAAAAACAAGAACATTTTTATTCTGTCAAGAAATACACATAGGCTCTATAATTCTGAAGTGACTACAATAGATTTAGTCTCACAGGTTACGTCTATACAGAATCAATACACTATTACGGGGTACATTAAAATCCCATTAATTCCAATAAAGAAAACTCGTTTTACTGGAGTAGCAGATAGATTCCTATAGATTCGAAATGGGCTTTATCTGGCAAGTTTTCTTTCAAGATAGACTGCATACAATATATTACGGTTTCTATTCAATATCTATACGTATATGTATAAATATTTTGCGTAAGCTCTCGATCTCAATAATTTTAATTGTGCTCCACTGTTTTGCAATCAGTAACATCAGTTCATATATTATTCAACTTAATACGAGTATATAATAATTTCAACTAAAATATTTCCTAAATTTAATGGACGGTTTAAGTTCAGGTCTGAGACTAAGGTTAACAAATATTTTGAAACCATCCAATCCTTATCAGTTGATGCGTTATTACCATTTATATTAATTTATTTTCTATTTAGTTAAAGGATTGACTAAATACCTTATTTATAACAATGCAAAATGCAAGTCATTCACACGATTATGATAATGAGCAAATATAAGCTCATATCACAAAATATTTTAATTTTTCAACAAATAAAATAATAAATAATAATAAAATATTTTATATGAATATAAAAATATTTTGAAAAATTTTGCATGATTCCTGGAAGATTTGTAGGTTTTTCAGTTTTAAATTGGCAGGTGGATCAGTCGCCTTGTATTTTCCCTTTTTGAAAATTCAAGCCATTGTCTATAAGGCTGTTGGCATTTCCTTTGTCAATTGGCATAATAATAATGGATTTTGAGGTTTTTTAATACATTGTGTTTTTTCATATTTGCAGTAGAGGACAATTTATTGCGGAATTATAAAGTTTTTTCAACTCTTCACAATATTCAAATTACCAAATGGGAACATTCCTTCACACAAAAGTCTTGCCAGCTACGGGCAAGGGCGCTTCGTTATATGTGAGATAAAACTTAAAAATGTTCCGACATGACCATCACCCTATAAACCAGAACCTACCATTTCTGCAAACGTCCTCGCCTACACAAAGATTCAAGTCGAACTACTGGGGAAATGAGGAGTAGTTGAAAATGAGAGCGCCGACATAACAGCTTTATAGGTTATATTCTCGTAAATATCTAGATCAAGTATCCTCATGAGGCCTTCAAACCTTTTGTTTCAGTAGATGATTAAGAACAACTTTTTGACCTAAACAAGGATTTCATCGCATGTAGAAACTAGGACTAATTCGGCAATATTGTTACGAGAATTCATACAATATCTGGTGCAATCGGCATTCATCCGATATCTGGTGCAATTGGCATTTGTCCGATATTTCTGGGAATCCGAAATGTTTGACTATGGACGCGTTAATGGGAATTCGTCGAATTTTATCTATGGCTCGTTGACCTACTAGAGAATTCCGAGAGAAATATATAAAAACTGACAGCTGGCGATAGCATGGATTCATATTCGACTGCCGCATGGTTTAGATAAATTGTAAATAGTTCTGTGAATTTAAATTGTGTTAAAGTAGTAGAAATAAATTAGAATTGGACTGTGTTTTTAGATAAGTCCAAGAACTGAACCCGAGTGTGAAAATAAAAATATTACAATATTATACCCAAAACAACTAATTAGTTGTTTACCATTTCAGTTTAGGTTGTTTAATGAATTAGTATGCACCAAATACAAAGAAACAATTTAATTTTTCTTTCATCTATTAATTCTCATTAATTTTAATAGGGCACAACTAGAGTCCTCAGTTCTTCAGTTTATTCATTTGTTTTTTCAACTGACTCAATTTTGTCAAACACAGATCTCGCCAGGATCGTCTTTCCTGTAACAAAAGACAAAAAGAACAATTTGATAACTGAAAAAGTTATTTAAAGTTACCTGTAATTTATTCAGCGGTACATCACTTTCTAATTGCTTGGCCATGGCTAGAACTCTAGCTCCTTCAAATTTTGGTACGGGTTTGAAGGTGTTACTAACCTCATACATGGTTTTGGAATACCGTTCGCAGTAGTTGATGAAACCGTCGGCATTCAAATGGGTCGTTTCTAAGGTACCCAAAAAGGCGTATCTCATACCAAGACCATCAGACATCACTTTGTCTACGTCTTTGACATCGAGGATGCCATCGTTCACTAAGTGCCATGTCTCATTCAGGATAGCATACCTTAAAAAAAATCGGTTTTGATGATAATAGAACGTTTAAGAAATTAGTCTGTAGGTAAAATGTTTGAGGGTATTCTGACATTTAATGCATATAAATTTGCAGAATAGAAATCAAATAGCACGATCAGGTAATAAGTACATTTAAAAACAATTCTGAAGAAATGTTTCGGAGTTCTCTCGATTCGAATTGATAGGTTCCTTCACCTCCCAGTATGAAGTATTAGGCTGCGGTTACAGTGGATGGGAATTCGTACGAAAATTAGTTCGTAGGAATTCGTACGAACTCGTACGAATTCATCAAAAGTGATCAAATACGTATTCGTAAGTACAGGCGGTTACAGTATATACGCCTTATTCGTACGGCGTCTCACGAATTCGTACGACTGTTCTGATGCGAACAAAATATTTTGTTTTTTGGTCAGTTTTCGTACGAATTCAAAGAGATTGAGCGTGGATGTTGAAAAATTAATTACACTTGTCAAAGTAAGGTGGTATTTGTGGGATGAAAAATATAACAGTATTTATGAAGTTTACTTTCTACAGTTTTTATTTAATATGCAATTGAACGTAGATTATTGTTCTGATACATCCAAAAATTATTCCAAAGTTCTTCATAAGATTTCAATTCCCCGTCTCCAGTTGTAAATAAAAAATTATCAGGTACCCAAAAGCGTTATTCTTTTTTCAGTAAAACAAATGTTATTAAACGTGTTTCCAACGAGTATGATTCAGCACTGCAACACAAATTAAGAACTATATGCACAAAGCTGCACTACTTTGCGCCTCTAATGTAACCACTCTGTTCGTACGTACTGTTACGAATAAATTTCTTACGAATACGTACGAATAAATTTCGTACCAATTCGCAACCAGTGTAACCGCCGGCTAATGAGGGTTCGCTTGAGTAGACGTAAGAAACCAAACTCGCAAAGGGCAAGATCCAGGAACCAAGGAAGGAGTGAACTCAGTTCATACTTCTGCAGATACTCATCATTGAAAAGAAGTTTAATGCTGATATGATGTCTATTTTGAATTTTTGCTCGACGACAATCAGGATGTTTTTATTCAGGGTTCTAGCTGCGAGTCGTCATTCAGAAGTTGTTCCAGTATTCCAATCAATGCATACCCATACTACAGAGATTTTAGGATATCACAATTGCCAACACATTGTTTGGTGGCCCGAAAATGGCCGACGAGTTTGCGGCATTAATCGTCTGCTGCTTGTTCATCAACAAATTTAGGACATCAAAGATACAGTATGTAACGGCTGTTAAAGTTTATGATACTAACAATTTCTGGTCACTGAACTAATGGTATTGTGACGGGAAATCATGCGGTATTTCGTGGAATCAGCATTCATTCGATAGTTCGTGGAATCAGAAAGGTTGTTCGTCTGGTGCCTCAAGATCAACTTTTTTAAAGTTCTCGAGAACTCCGGAATCCGTGAAGGAAACTCGGCGGCTATTTGATCTAGAACCTTCTGAGAATAAATGTACAAATATGGGAAGCCGACGAGAGAATTCATTCAATATTTGGTTGACATCTAGTCAACAGCAGGTGTTGAAGACAAATTGTATATAGTTGTGTGAATATAAAATTAGTGGAAATAAATTATAGTTTGACTGAGTGTTTAAATATATCCAAGAACCCAGAGTGTGAAATAAAAATATTACAGTAACATCAGGTGTAGAAGTGTAAAATAAATAGACTAACAATGTTTATTAGCGGTAAGTTGGGGAAAATTGAAGTGGTGGATTTTAAAAAAACTGTAAGAAGGGATTTAGACATTAGTGGAAGAAAAGTGAAATAACACAACGGCTACGAGATGCCAAAATAAATGTTGTTTGAAGTTTGTGGTAATGAGGACATGAGTATGCTATTGAAATATGGAAGAAAATTTGGCCACGAGGGAACAAGACATAAA